>KQ991616.1:350017-401475 GCA_001598015.1 Dorcoceras hygrometricum
ATATATATATATAAAGGAGGAAATGAGATTTGGGATATCATTCTGAGTTTGGGGGAGATCTATAAATAGATCTCCCGATGACTTGAAGCAAATTCATTGTAGAATTTGCTATGCAAAGGTTCATAATAGGTGGCAGACATATTTAATGTCTTGTCTACCATCTAATGACAATATTTCTCTCACTTGAAGATCTGATTGAGAATTAATCACATCTCCACACATCCTTTCTATCTTTCTATTCACGGTTGCTTAAGTTTCTGCTAGCCTACATGAGGATGTACACCACTCAAATTTATCAGTATTCACTGGCTTGGTCAAATAATCAGCCATGTTATCATTCGTATGGATCTTCTGCATATCCACACTTCCTTCGTCAACTACATCCCGAACAAAGTGAAGAGCCGGATTGGCGATATCTACCGCAATCTACCGTGAAGAGCCGACGTTATTGTAACTACGATTGGAGCCAGGCACAAGTGCCAGCAAGGTAGTGTTTTGAACACCCTATGTATGACATTAATTGTTTTTGTATTAATCGTATTGATCGTATCCCGGCTGTTAATTCTATGTTCTTCCACTGCCTCGCAGGGGGGCGTGATCTGGATCCCCAACAGAAACCAGTCCAAAGATGATTAGCCGATTAAAGACATTTCAGTTGGGAAAATTCGATGAATTTGAAACAGAGAGCTTTGAGATGAAAAGCAGCAAACAGTGGTTTACAGTTGAGAGACCAGATCACAGCAGTAGTAATAAGTGGGATAATAAACCAGCTGGAGTGATAAGAGGTATAACAGACCAACTGGAAGATCAGTTAAGCAGAACCAGCTCGAAGCAGAATGATTTTACAAGTGTTACAGTAATGAAGATATGAATGTGCAAAGATTGTTATCTAAATCAGTACAGAACAAATACATGAGCAGAATCAAAGCAGATTGGATGTAATCAAGCTCAGAACCCGATCAAGAAAAACAGCTCAATGTTCAGAAACCAGATCGGCAGGTAAGTTAAGAACAACTTAGCAAATTGAATTTTGGAATGTTTGAAGCTACGAACAGTTTGATGTGGTACATGTGACCTCTTTGCATTGATGTGTAGTCGTTGGAACTACTTTGAGCTAAATCCAGATATGCAGAGATACGACTCAAACTGAAGACGGCGTAGAATTGCTAAAAAGGGCAATGAATTTAATTAAGATGTACTTTTATCATACAGATATTTAAGACGCCGCAGAAAATTCAATTTGGATACACTAAATGTGTCTACTGGCTACATTATTACCGTTGTATCCAAAGAGTATAAATTGAAGAGAAGAGCAGTTGTGAAGGGTTACGAAATACACTGTTACGGACTACAACGAGATCATTGAACTTAGAAAGCAAACCAGCCCTTCATAAGCAAAAAGCAGAGTTCATTTTGAACCTTCTCATACCAAGTGACACACACACAGATTGATTATTCATTTCCTGTGTCACATTATCTTCTATACACACACACTGTAGTGTTGAGCGATCATTATAAATCATATACAGAGAGTATAGAGTGCTAGATTAGCACAACCAGTTTAGTGTTGAGTTCTTTGTATTGCGAACCAGATCGCGGGTCTGGATTCGTTGGTTGATTTCTAGAAGTTACGAGGAATGTCTGCTGGAAAATTGGATGTTGTTTACTTTCTATTTGTATTTTGGATCATGATTTTACTTGAATTCTCACTTTGATTATATTCTCAAATTCTGTATATTTTTACTTAAATTCAAATTCTCATGTTCTTGATAAATTCAAATTCTTATGTTCCTACTAAAAATTCTCGAGCTTTTCGTGCTCGAGTTCGAGTAAGTTCATACTAAAAATTCTCGAGCTTTTCGAGCTCGAGTTCGAGTAACTCGAGCTGTTCACGAGTCGAGTTCGAGTTCCAAAATGAATACTCGATCGAGCTCGAGCTCGAGTTCGAGTAGTGAAAATTTTTTTCGAGTCGAGCTCGAGTATCACGATACTCGGGCTCGACTCGACTTGTTTGCACCCCTAAGGAGTTTCTGCGGCTGCTGGTTGTAGGATCGGGTTTGTACAGTGGTTGTATAAATCAAATCTTCTAGTGGAAATCCTTTACATTGAGGAAGAAGGGGAGACGTAGGAGAATTTGCTCCTAACTTCCGGAAACAAACCTCTCGTCTCTACATCTTTTATATTTACGCATTTATTTAACTTGTTCACTGTTGAATCGTGTTGTTTCCGCATAAAATCATTTTATTACACGAAACAACAGCAGTCACTGAGAACCCTCTAAGCTGGTAACTCAGCTGGAGGTTTGCGTCGAGCAATAAAATATTTTGAAACAAGCTTTTAAAACAAAAATTAGCAAATGAGTTCATTCACCCCCCTCCTTCTCTAAACTCCCGAGCTTGTTTTTCGATCCTAACACATTTACGTATAAAAGTTACAAGGCGTTCACATATATAAGTGTGAGGTTGGGTTGACTCAACAAAACACTTATGAAGCCAAGAATGTGTGCCATGGTCGAAACATACACAACCAAAAACCAAATGAAATGAAAGGAAAATGTTGTGTAGGTACTATTGTCTAGTTTTGCACGATCTCCAAGATATTCAAATCATCTTCGTGGCCTAGTAAATCCAATAGTACAAGAATGGTTCAAATCCACTAACTACCTATTCTGATGCAACAATGTTTCGTGTAGACTCTCTTTCAACATCATGCGTTAAGACGTTCAGTAAAGACTCTAAATACAACATCGAATAAAAATCGTGATCAAACTGTTGCTCAAAAATTTCCGGGCAGCAAAGGGAGCTCAAGGAAGCCCTCGCATCCAAAGGTTTCCTAGAAATTCTAGGTAGCATGGGCAGTGCAGAGGCCGAAATATGGGCGCCGTTACACTGTCATTGTTGCGTGGGGAGCACAAGGGTAGCCAAAAAGTGGCACCCGCATTCCCTCTGCTAGTTGTTGAAAGGGTGTGATCCATTTTGAGTTTCTGAATGAAACCAGTCCAAAGATGATTAGCCGATTAAAGACAGTTCAGTTGGGAAAATTCGATGAATTTGAAACAGAGAGCTTTGAGATGAAAATCAACAAACAGCGGTTTACAGTTGAGAGACCAGATCACAGCAGTAGTAATAAGTGGGATAATAAACCAGCTGGAGTGATAAGAGGTATAACAGACCAGCTGGAAGATCAGTTAAGCAGAACCAGCTCGAAGCAGAATGATTTTACAAGTGTTACAGTAATGAAGATATGAATGTGCAAAGATTGCTATCTAAATCAGTACAGAACAAATACATGAGCAGAATCAAAGCAGATTGGATGTAATCAAGCTCAGAACCCGATCAAGAAAAACAGCTCAATGTTCAGAAACCAGATCGGCAGGTAAGTTAAGAACAACTTAGCAAATTGAATTTTGGAATGTTTGAAGCTACGAACAGTTTGATGTGGTACATGTGACCTCTTTGCATTGATGTGTAGTCGTTGGAACTACTTTGAGCTAAATCCAGATATGCAGAGATACGACTCAAACTGAAGACGGCGTAGAATTGCTAAAAAGGGCAATGAATTTAATTAAGATGTACTTTTATCATACAGATATTTAAGACGCCGCAGAAAATTCAATTTGGATACACTAAATGTGTCTACTGGCTACATTATTACCGTTGTATCCAAAGAGTATAAATTGAAGAGAAGAGCAGTTGTGAAGGGTTACGAAATACACTGTTACGGACTACAACGAGATCATTGAACTTAGAAAGCAAACCAGCCCTTCATAAGCAAAAAGCAGAGTTCATTTTGAACCAGCTCACACCAAGTGACACACACACAGATTGATTATTCATTTCCTGTGTCACATTATCTTCTATACACACACTCTGTAGTGTTGAGCGATCATTATAAATCATATACAGAGAGTATAGAGTGCTAGATTAGCACAACCAGTTTAGTGTTGAGTTCTTTGTATTGCGAACCAGATCGCGGGTCTGGATTCGTTGGTTGATTTCTAGAAGTTACGAGGAATGTCTGCTGGAAAATTGGATGTTGTTTACTTTCTATTTGTATTTTGGATCATGATTTTACTTGAATTCTCACTTTGATTATATTCTCAAATTCTGTATATTTTTACTTAAATTCAAATTCTCATGTTCTAGATAAATTCAAATTCTTATGTTCCTACTAAAAATTCTCGAGCTTTTCGAGCTCGAGTTCGAGTAAGTTCATACTAAAAATTCTCGAGCTTTTCGAGCTCGAGTTCGAGTAAGTTCATACTAAAAATTCTCGAGCTTTTCGAGCTCGAGTTCGAGTAACTCCAGCTGTTCACGATTCGAGTTCGAGTTCCAAAATGAATACTCGATCGAGCTCGAGCTCGAGTTCGAGTAGTGAAAATTTTTTTCGAGTCGAGCTCGAGTATCACGATACTCGGGCTCGACTCGACTTGTTTGCACCCCTAAGGAGTTTCTGCGGCTGCTGGTTGTAGGATCGGGTTTGTACAGTGGTTGTATAAATCAAATCTTCTAGTGGAAATCCTTTACATTGAGGAAGAAGGGGAGACGTAGGAGAATTTGCTCCTAACTTCCGGAAACAAACCTCTCGTCTCTACATCTTTTATATTTACGCATTTATTTAACTTGTTCACTGTTGAATCGTGTTGTTTCCGCATAAAATCATTTTATTACACGAAACAACAGCAGTCACTGAGAACCCTCTAAGCTGGTAACTCAGCTGGAGGTTTGCGTCGAGCAATAAAATATTTTGAAACAAGCTTTTAAAACAAAAATTAGCAAATGAGTTCATTCACCCCCCTCCTTCTCTAAACTCCCGAGCTTGTTTTTCGATCCTAACACATTTACGTATAAAAGTTACAAGGCGTTCACATATATAAGTGTGAGGTTGGGTTGACTCAACAAAACACTTATGAAGCCAAGAATGTGTGCCATGGTCGAAACATACACAACCAAAAACCAAATGAAATGAAAGGAAAATGTTGTGTAGGTACTATTGTCTAGTTTTGCACGATCTCCAAGATATTCAAATCATCTTCGTGGCCTAGTAAATCCAATAGTACAAGAATGGTTCAAATCCACTAACTACCTATTCTGATGCAACAATGTTTCGTGTAGACTCTCTTTCAACATCATGCGTTAAGACGTTCAGTAAAGACTCTAAATACAACATCGAATAAAAATCGTGATCAAACTGTTGCTCAAAAATTTCCGGGCAGCAAAGGGAGCTCAAGGAAGCCCTCGCATCCAAAGGTTTCCTAGAAATTCTAGGTAGCATGGGCAGTGCAGAGGCCGAAATATGGGCGCCGTTACACTGTCATTGTTGCGTGGGGAGCACAAGGGTAGCCAAAAAGTGGCACCCGCATTCCCTCTGCTAGTTGTTGAAAGGGTGTGATCCATTTTGAGTTTCTGAATTCTTTTCCTCCAAAAGGTGTCTTTTGCATGATTTTTCAGTTACTTTTTAACCAAATGACACCTATACGAATGAAATAACATGTCTTTTCAGATTAACAATACCAAGTGTCAAACTTAATTTTCCTCATTTTTTACAAAATATTCCGAACTTTAATATTCATATTGGCATGTGTTCTTTCTTCTAAAAGAGAGAGTTTGCATCATTTTTTGTTATTGAACTCGAGATTTGTTTTGTTTTTATCTCAAGTGAAGTTGTTCTATCGTGGGAGAAGTTTGCCAGTCAAAAGCACCGAGAGATGGACAAAATCTTTTTAAGGAAATCATGTCTACACAAGCCCCAACTTATTATATTTCTTCTACCACCTTTAGAAATTTCCATGCCAGCTTAGTACACATATTTACATTAACGACCTTAGTAGGTGACCTCCCATATAACCAAACAAGAGTCAAAACAAGGCGTGATCGAGTAGCCCCATGGGATATCAAATCAAGTTCAAGTAATCTAGAAAATTCTAGTGATAGATCAAGCAGAATACATGTTGTGCATGTCAAGTGACATATAAAAAGAAATCATGTAACATCATATAAGATTTTCAGTCAAGCAAATACGTGTTTTAATAGCGATCATGTTTCTCAAACAATATTGTGTGAGGACCTCAATGGATCAATGTTGGGGAACAATAATGTCCCCACCTAAGAGAGAAATCGGATCTTGGCACTTGGCATGCTGAGGTTTGTTGGGACAAACAAAACAAGAGCTAGTGGACATGTGTGTATCGGGGTTAATAGAAGCTAAGAGTGATTATCGATGCCAAGAGGTAGTACGAACATAGTGTGACCCCTGTCGAGGCTTCTTTATGAAGGTAACATGAAAAACTACTCTAGCCCCTACACAAGATTAGATAAAGTTGAAATATTTGATAGGTACTAGTCATAGCAAAAATGAACATTTTTTTTTCTTGAGTTCATCATTTAGAAACTTCAAAACTAGGAGTGCTTGATTGGATCAAATTTGGGATGGTTTAACCTTTCAGAAGTTTTCTCAGGAAGCGTACGTGTGAGCACATAGCATAATGGAAAGACTAGAAGTAGTCTTTATGACATAGTTAACTCGAAACAGACTTCTCAACTAGCATTGTCTAACTCGATGACACAAGGCTGGACATCGCTCAATACTACCAATTATTGATGAATGTGGTAGATCATAATGTCTAGCATTTAGTTTCTAGTCCCTTATAGTTGCCTTGTAATCTTGCACTAGATATCCCAACTTAATTATTCTCAATGTTTAGGATTCTATTTCTTACCAAGACTAGCCTAACATCCTAGCACAGTTTGTTGGTCTTAGATGGGCACCTCGAGATAGAAATATGAAATCGAGAATAAAATGGACACCGAAGTTTTTATGTGAAAAAATCCTAAAAATTATTAGTGTGAAAACCACGGGTAAGATGAAAAATACCACTATAATATTTTTTCAGAAAAAATATACCATCTCACTCTGTTTCCAAAAATACATATTTCTTAAACAGGAGAAACATATATCACAAATATTATAGAATACTCTTCAATATATATATATATATATATATATATATAAAGGAGGAAATGAGATTTGGGATATCATTCTGAGTTTGGGGGAGATCTATAAATAGATCTCCCGATGACTTGAAGCAAATTCATTGTAGAATTTGCTATGCAAAGGTTCATAATAGGTGGCAGACATATTTAATGTCTTGTCTACCATCTAATGACAATATTTCTCCCACTTGAAGATTTTATTGAGAATTAATCACATCTCCACACATCCTTTCGATCTTTCTATTCGCGGTTGCTTAAGTTTCTGCTAGCCTACATGAGGATGTACACCACTCAAATTTATCAGTATTCACTGGCTTGGTCAAATAATCAGCCATGTTATCATTCGTATGGATCTTCTGCATATCCACACTTCCTTCGTCAACTACATCCCGAACAAAGTGAATTGTACTCCAATGTTTTTAGTTCTGGAATGAAAGGCTGGATTCCTTGCAATGTACAAGGCACTCTGACTGTCACAAAATAAAGTAATACTCTTTTGTTTGTGTCAAGTTCTTCCAACAACCTTTGAATCCATAGAGCCTCCTTGCAAGCTTGGGCTCTTGCAAGCTTGATAGCTGACATGTATTCTGGCTCCGTTGTATATAAAGCCACAAGTGTCTGCAATTTGGAAACGCAGCTTACTGCACCTCCTGCAAGTGTAAACATAACGAGTAGTATATTTTCTCTTGTCGATCATCTATATAATCTGAATCAACATAGCCTCTGAGTGTTAAATTTGATCCACCCAAAACATAATGCAGCATTTGAGGTACCCCTAATGTATCTAAGGATCCTCTTAACCATGCTCCAATGTTCTTGTCCAGGATTCACATGTACCAACTAACTGCTCCCACCGCTTGTGCAATCTCTGGTCTAATACAAATCATAGCGAACATCAAACTCCCCACTGCCGATGCATATGGTATTCGAGACATCTCCATCATCTCTGCTTCATTATTAGGACACATCTCAAAGGATAACTTGAAGTTAACAGGAAGAGGGGTTGAGATTGGCTTACATTCTTGCATGTTGAAGCGGTGCAAGACTTTCTTCACATAATTTGTCTGGAAAAGCCAAATCTTTCTCACTTCTATCTATATGATCTTACATCCCTAGAATCTTGTTTGCTGGTCTCAAGTCCTTCATATCAAATTCCCTAGCCAACTGTGGCTTCAATTGTTGTACTAGATCTTTGTTGGGGCCTGCTACCAACATGTCGTGCACATACAAAGCAAAATGATATAATCATTTCAATTGGACCTCTAAAAATATGTGCAAGGGTCTGCACTGACTCTGTCGTATACAAGGCTATGATATATGAATCAAATCTCTTGTACCAACACCTTGGCACCTGTTTAAGATTGTACAAAGATTTCTTCAACCTGCAAACCAAGTTCTCTCTGTCTTTTTCAGCAAAACCTTCTGGCTGGAGCACATAAATTTCTTCTTCAAGATCTCCATGAAGAAAAGATGTTTTCACCAATGTTTTTAAAGCCGGACCGGTAAATGAACCGGAAAAGCCTTAGAAAATGGTTCAACCGGTCCGACCGGTTCAACCGGACCGTCGAACCGGATTCGTTAAAAATAGTATTATAATAGTTTTATATAGTAATAAAACATTGAATATATTTAAAATTTATCATTTTGTAGTTTACTTAACTTTTCAGCTGAAAAATACAATAAATATTCAAATTAATATCACATTTAAATTATAAAATTACATAGCATAGAGTAACAACCAAATAACAAAGTTTAAATTTAGAAGAGAACATCACGTTAAATCATAGAAAATAGTATAAAATACAAATTTTAAATTTCAAAACAATATATATCACTAAATATCTTTCATTTTCACGTCATGTTTTATTTATCCCATTCCAAATAATAACCTCCCTTTACTGTTTAAATATAAATAAATTGAATTTAACTTATCAAAACTCAAAGTGATCACTTGTACATAGGTAAGCCACGTGCCCCAAACTCGAAGTGATCACTTGAAGCTTGGTATGGCTAAAAACCAAAGGTGCTCGATCTGAAAATATTTGGATGTTTGTGTCTCTCATTTTCCTCCAGTTAAGAGAGACAAATTTGACAATAAAGCAGAATCTCTAATTTTTATTGGCTATAGCCCAATATCAAAGGCGTACAGGACCTATCAACCACAAAACAAGAAAGTAATTATTAGTAGAGATGTGCAATTCTTTGACTCAAAAAAGTTTATTTGAGAGGAACATAAGAAGCTTCAGATTCAGGAGGAGAATGATAATATAAATGACGAACCTGTTAGAGGAAACATATCACTTTCAGACATTTATCAAATATCCAATGTTGCAGAAAATTGAAGCGTGAAGGGTATGAACAAGCTGTAGTAGATAAGAAATGGGTAGATTCTATGAAGGAAGAGCCAAACATGATTGAAAAAAACCAGACATGGGTGCTGGTGGATGAACCTAGGCACAAGAAAGCTATAGGAGTCAAGTGGGTTGACAAAGTTACTAAATCCAGATGGTTCTGTAAACAAAAACAAGGAAAGACTTGTTTTTAAGGGCTATGCCCAGATGTTGGGTGTTGATTTCTCAGAAAATTTTTCCCCAGTTGCTAGGTTTGACATCATAAGAATGCTAATGGCTCTTGCTGCACAAAAGGGCTAGATTATACACCAAATGGATGTCAAATCAGCTTTTCTAAATGGATACCTGGAGGAAGAAATTCTTTGGTAGAGCAATGGATTTTCTTTACAAGACCAGGAGGAGAAAGTGTTATCGGTTGAAAAAGGTCTTGTGAAACAAGCACCAATGTCGTCGTATAGTATAATTGATACACACATGGTGAGTTTAGGTTTTAAAAAAGGTCAAAGTGAATCAACCTTATACATTAAGAGTGCTGGTGAAGAAACACTTTTAATAACTTTGTATGTTGATGATCTACTTGTCACAGGAAGTAGCGAAGCATCGATTGAAAAATTCAAAGAAGAGATGAAAGATGCCTTTTTGAAATGACAGATCTTTGGCGAATAACATTCTTCCTTGGTATGCAGGTGTATCAAAAGCAAAACGAAATATTTCTTTGTCAGCATGAATATGCAAGGGGAATTCTTAAAAGATTTAAGATAGAAGAATGCAAACCAACAGGAACTCCTCTGAACCAAAAGGAGAAGTTTTGCAAAGATGATGGAGCTAGAAGAGTGAATGAAAAACTGTATAGAAGCTTGATATATAGGCTACCTCATGTATCAAACTTCAACCAAGGCAGATATAATGCATGCTGTAGTTTGGTTATCAAGGTACATGCATTGTGCTAGTGAAATTCATTTTCAAGCAGAAAAAAGAGTTCTCTTATATATCAAGGGCACAAAAACAATTGATTTTGGAATAAAGTTCATTTCAGTCTCCATGGATATTCTGATATTGATCGGCTAGATGTGTTGATGATATGAAAAGCACCTTAGGTTATGTTTTAGCATTGGATCTGGAATTTTTTTATGGTGCAGCAAGAAAAAAGAAGTTATAGCTCAATCCACTGCAGAAGCAGAATATGTGGGCGCCTGTGCAGCTGTAAATCAAGCACTTTGGATTAGGAAGCTTCTGGCTGATTCGCATATGGAACAAGAAGAAAGCAAAAAATTAAATGTGGACAACCAAGCTGTAATTTCTATTGCGAACAATACGATGTTTCATGGCAAAACACAACACTTCAAATAAAATTTTATCTTCCGCGAGAAGTACACAAGGAAGGAGAAGCGCAACTAATATATTGCGAAACAGAAGACCAAACAGGCTGACATTCTGACGAAAAGTCACTTCCAAAAGCTAGATTTGAGTTTTTTGAGGTAGAAACTTGGAGTGTCCAAAAGTGACAAAATGTCACTTCCCTGACTGGTTTTGATAGTCATACTCACTCTGAAAGCTTCCAAAAGTGTAATATGTTTTTAAACTCTTTTACAAGCTATGACGTTTATACTATCAAACTTATTTCTCTAAATTCAACTTCTTGTCAATGGGAATATTGGAACTAGTAGTTGTATGAACCTAAATGCTTTGAGTTTTAATTCTTATTCACTACAAAGATTGTATTGTACTCGGCCACCCTGATAAGACTCATTCTATGGATTAAATCGATAATAAGATTGTCAGAACTCATCGTGATTTTCCCTGTCGAACCATCGTGAGAGCTATTAATATCATCACCTCATGATTCCAGAGTTATCACCTATATTTCCTAGAGAACCATTTGATAATTGTTAGCTTTCAATGAGGTCATTTATCGCATGCATCCCAATCAAATATGCGGTTATTGATACGTGGAGAGTTACATATGATTTCGCTACCCATGTGAAATATGTTTGAGCATTTATAATGACATTGTGTGTGTCTCTAGGAGTCCTTTCTCAAACACACATTTATACTCTGACCAGATATTTCATGTACTACATCCTCATTAAGATCAAATAAAATACACACCCTTGGGTGACCAGAAAATCCCCAACTATGATACAGTGGTTTCTACATGGGTGTAACTATACTCGATCTCGTCATCTAATGATCCTTACGGAGTCGGTAAACCATAGTAGCCTATAAATTATTTTCAAACTCGACTAACCCTTAGGAGGTGAGAAACTAATTTAAACAATAATCATAATATATAAGAAATAATTATTTAATTTCACATGAAAAATGGAGATAGCTAGATTAGAAAAATATCCAAGTGAAATATGTATTTTCCCCAAATATAGTTTATTTTACTATATCAAAATTTTGGTTACTAGTATCACAATTTAAGATTATAGTTAGGTAACAATTATAATTAAATTGCACAAAAATAAAAAAAAATAAAAAGCTACTTACTTCTGCCCAGTTAACCAATGAAGATCCATAAACAAATGAAAGACGGGCACTCGGACACACACACATATATTTTACCAATTAAAGTCTCCTCCTAGACGACATTGAAGTAGTACTACCCTCGAAGAGATCTTCGATCATTGCCTCAATATCCTCAGGCTGGTACTTGATGTACTTATCAGCTTGTTTTCCATTATCCAAAGCTTGCCGGAACCTGCCGATGAATGACCTGTAAGCCGGTATCACCACGGCTGATATGGAGACCCTAAGCTCCGATTGAAGCTGCTCATCACTTACCATCCAACTGCTCTGTGTTCTATGTATCTCGTCAAATATTGTACTAAATGTCTTGATCCTCTCCTTCATCACGGCTTTGTTTACTTTCCCGCCGTTCATCTGCAACGATCCATCTTGATTCAAACACTGCAGCACTCTGCTCCACGTCTCTCTCTGATAATTCTTATGATACTGTCTCACGACTGTCGATCTTCTCCGGCACCACGTGTCCCCCATAACTCCACGGATTTCGGCGCAACCCTTCACCTTTTGCAATATGTATCGCCCATTGTTCATCAAGAATATGTGGCGGAGAGAAGGGTCTCTGTAGAGATTCGATTTCTCTTCCAAATTCGCATCCAAGAGCTCCATCACTCTCACCACCTGAACACAAAAAGGCGTCGCGGCCTCGGCCTCGCCACGACTGCTAGGGGTGCCCGAGGCTTCATTCTGCGTTGCACTACCGCAATGATCACTGTGATCATTGCTATGATACTTCTCATTCTCCCAGTGCTTTTGAAAGATTTTCTCAAGTGTGTCTTTGTACTCGCCGGCGTACTTGAGGTAATTCATCACGTAGCGTGTCAGAGGGTGCACGGCGCCGCCGGGGACCGGCGTCCTGGCGGCGTCGCTCTTGATCGAATTTTCAAGATTGCAGAATATGCTAGCCGCCGCCTCCCCGACCCTGTCTCCCCCCCGATGCAATCTCCTCCATCAGATCCGCGGAGCATAAATCGCTGTCCATGGACTGAACAAGACCCCTGAGCGTCTCATAAAGGTCGAGGAATTTGAATAGCTTCTCCGCGGACCGTTTCGCCATTGCCACCGCCTCCGCGAAATCAAGAAGCTGGATCACTACTGCCCGAGCCAGGTTGCCAAAGTGGCTCTGCCAGATTTCCGGATGCTCCGAAAACACCAACTCGCCGAGCTTTTTCTCACCTGGGAAAACGACCTGCGAGTAAAACTTCACCACCCTGATCCACCGCGAAATCTCTCCCTCCAGCGATTCCCACGGCATCTTTACCACGTCGTCGATATTGATCTTCTCAAATTCGAGCCTTTCCATTTGCTGCCTGATTGCGTTCCTTCGGCAGACCGAGTAAACCTGGCAACATTCGGTCTCATACCCCCCCGAAACCATTGTTGTCGCAATCTTATTCATTTTCGCCATCACTCCCGCCGAATAGGCCAAAGAATCACCATCTGATTCGGCGCAATCAGCCTCTCTATGCAGCACGCACCGATCGGAACATTCTTCTTGACTCGACAGGACTTTTCGGAAACTCGTATCCTGATCCCACCAACTCGAGGTATCTTCCAACATTGCCTGAAACTCCTCCTCCAAAAATGCCATCGCACGTTGTAACAACGTGCTGGTTATGTTCAACGTGGGGGACTTGGTAGCATATGATGGAAACTGGCTTAATGCATTTGTCAATCTGGACATGTGCGCAATAGCATCCATGAAAAACATATCTTCCTCATTAATCTCATCCCCAAGCTTCCTCTTGGCCTCGAGTTTCGATTCGATCATCTTCGACAAAGTCTCGACGAAATCAGGAGTCTCGGGAGGACCTGACAACTTGTCTTCCATTTCCAGAAGTGTGTTTGTGAATCTGTCGAAATCTCCGAAGATTCGGCGACGATCAGCGAGGCTAGATGACAATTCATGGTCCTCTCCTCGACTATATTTCCTCGAGTACGTTTTGTAAGATGCATCATCTAGTGAAGAGGGATGCAGGGTTGTTGGTCTAGATGGAATTTGGCAAGTCTTGTTGAAGCTATTGTGTTCATTAAGAGATAATTTTTCCATTGTTATTATGGATGGAATTTATTCTTGTATTTTGTAAATATAGGGAAAGAAACATGACGATAGGGGGAAGTTGTGAACTAGAGGTTCAAAGAATGTTTGTTATATACTTAAGAAAGGAGGGTTGACTTTTTCTGAGATTAGCTTGGGGAGAAGATACACATGGTTTCGTAAATTATTAAGACTTTCTAGTTTCAACCCTCTCACTTTTCTTGTATTATATAGTGTTTCGAGGTTTAATTTTTATTAAGTTATGCAAATAGTATTTTTTAAAGCAAAATGTATTACGGAATGTAGTAACAAGTCCCATTTTTTGTATATTAATCTCGTCCTTGCAGCATAAAAATAATACCATCACACTGTCGCACTATTTTTAAATGTATTTGCTATTTTGGATTTATGTATATTTTCATGCGGATAAAAGAAATGCGTAGATAATAGGGATCATATCGGGATTTCACAATTATTTTGTCGTTGACCCGGGTTAGAGCGTCATTAGTGGTCTGACTGGTCTCCACGACATGCATAGGCTCGGATTCCATAATGGTTTTATGCATTCTAATCATTTACCACGTCGTGGCATTCCATGATCTTTTTTCTTTGCTTATATCGTTTGCATTTCAATAAATTAAATAGACCCATGAATGAAACTCTCAAGTGGTCGAGACTCCTACCGTTTTTTAATGAGTCCAACTTTGATTTACTAAAAATTTGCGATTCCACTAGGGTATGTTTGAAGCTGTGGATTAAGGTTGGATTGGTTGTTTGTTGTGAGTTTTTTTTTTTTTCCACAATCCCCTTGAAAATATTGAAAATGCATCTTTCACCCCGTGAAAATGTAATAAGCATTCCAGACATACATACTAACTGTTAATGCTCCAATACATATAGATATTCCTAAAGAACCATCAAATAAAGAGTCAAGTGTATGACTCAAACATGATAGATCAATTCATTCGAAGATATAAATCCACGGAACAGAAAGAATAGAATAATGTTGATGTTCATAATGAGTTCTCCAATCCATTGATTCATATAGGTGATCAATCCCCCGAATGGCTCAAGTAATTGACAATGGGTATATCACAATAAATTATGTCAAAAAGCAAAAAATAATTAACCAATAAGAATTTGTTATCAACGACTGCAAATGTTGTGGCAATTGATGTTATTATGAAATAATTATCTAGATTCTACATCCGCCAATTACCATCTAATCAACATGATTGGCCAAGTTAGAAAAAGCAATACAAAAATAGTTATCCACTAGCAAACCTTGAGGTTTTGGGACCTATTGTCCTAAAGGAGTAACTGATCATGTGGGTTGTAAATGGATCTTTATATGAAAAAGAAATGAGAAAAACGAAGTTACAAGATATAAAGTTCGATTGGGTAGCATAAGATTTTTCTAGATGACTCGGCAGTGATTATGAAAAAACGTAATTTCCAGTAATGATGCAATTACATTTCGATATCTTATTGGCATGACTGTAAAAAAGAAAGACTTAAAATGCATCTTATGGATGTTATCACTGCAAAGTTATGCGAAAATCTAGAAAATGATATTTCCATCATAATCCCTATTTAAGATTTCGAAAGCATTCGATCCAAATTTTAAAATTGGTTGCTCCATTAAACTGTAAAGATCTCTTTATGTATTAAAGCAACCTGTGTGCATGTACTACAAACGACTTAACTATTTAATGCAAGAAGGAAACAAAATTGATCCATTTTGTCCATGTTTCTATTCAAATGAATGGATAAAAATTTGTCATCATTATTGTATATACTGATGATTTAAATATTATTGGAAGTTCCAAAAAACTTGAAAAGATAGCTGATATCTTGAGAAAGAAATTTGAGATGAAAGAACTAGTCAAGACAAAATTTTATCTTAGCTTAAAAATTGAACATCTTAGAGATGGAATTTTAGTCCATCAATCAAATTATACATAAAAAATCTTGAAACAATTTTATATGGATAAAGCTTATCATTAAGTTTTCTCATGGTTGTTCGATTACTTGACGTGACAAAGCATATTTTTTGACCTCGTGATGAGCAAGAAGAACTGCATAGTCTAGAAGTACCATATCTCAGTCCAATTGGTGCATTGATGTATCTCACCAATAGTACGAGACTAGACATATCGTTTGCTGTAAATTCATTAGCAAGATACAGTTCTTCTCTAACATCATGGCATTGGAATGGAGTTACCATATATTTAGATATCTTCAGGATGCTTGTGATTTGTGTTTAGTTATTCTAATACTTGTAATTAGCAATTGATTGGTGCAAAAGTCGTTGATCTATCTGACCCACACAAAGGAAGATCACAAACCTGATGTACTCACTTATGGTGGAAGAGCATTATCCCGGAGATCTACAAAGCAAATTATGGTCGCTACTTATCAAACCATGCAAAAATACTTGCAATCCATTAGGCTAGTAGAGAATGTATCTAGTTGATATCGGTGATTCATCATATAAGAAAGGAATGTGATTTTTCTGCTAGTGAAATCTCAACCACAATAATTTATAAAGATAATGTGGCATGCATTTCTCAGCTGAATGATTAGTACATCAAAGGTGATAGGACAAAGCACATATCTTTGAAGTTCTTTGTCACCCATGATTTGCAAAAGAAATGAAATTCAACAAATTCTCTCAATTGATAATCTGGCCGATCTTTTCACAAAATCATTGCCTACGTCAAGATTTGAGAAATTGGTAGGAGACCGGAGTACGATGTTTTAGAGATTTTTCAGTGATTCTCGCAAGAGGGAAGCAAATTCAAATTGTACCCTTTTTCTCTTGTATATTATTTTTCTCACGTGGTTTTCATGAGTAGATTTTTAACGAGGTGGTTGAACAAGAACGAGAGATGTCGTACCCTTTTCCTTTACGAGGTTTTTATCCCATTGGATTTTTTCTATTAAGGTTTTAACGAGACATATCCGTTGAAGAACCCAAGAGGGGTGTTGTGATATTGTTGATATCAAGATATTTGGAGACTTGGAGCGATTGAGAAAACTATAATAAAATATTTAAAGATAGTATAAAATCCATATTATATTAAATCGTCTATAATCATTTATGGACTCTAGAATTCTAGCACCTATAAATAGGTCATAAATGTAATTCTTTTGAGATTTATTGATTTGATTTGTCTTTTCTGTAGGTTTTTGCTACTCTTTTACCATATAGATAATATTATCTAATATAGCATTTTACAAGATTAGAGATGGTAAAACAAATCTACCAAAGATAATTTCAAACAAAAACATGAAGTTATAAAAAAAAAAAAAAAAAAAAACCCAACTAGCAATGACGATGGTTTTAAAATGTATTTACCTTGAAGGTCATAGATTGTTCGATTAAGAAGAATTGGATATAAATAGATAGACTGGACAAACCTCAACCTACCACCAAGAGTCCAAGACGATATAGAGTTGCTCGTAGTCTCGCTCTCGCACTGTCACATGAAGCACGATGAACTCCGCAATAAAGATTTAGGGCAGAATTAGAATGAGTTAGGTCTGTTTATAGTCTAGAACATTCTAGGAAGATATACTATTGCTTGGTTGAAAGTTTGGCTCATACATGGAAAATGAAAATAGGCCATATATAATTTATTTCCAATGGACAATATATAATTTAGGTTAAATATTTATTAAAAAATTCAGTTAATTTGGTTAACAATTATAACTGGAACTGAACCAAATTAATCGACCGTTTTTTAAAATTCAAAACGAACTATGTATAGACCGAACTGAATTTTGAAAAAAAGTGTCGGTTTTTTACCGAGTAGTTTCACATCCAACACTTTGCATTTTTGCAAATTTCAAGTTCATATCCTTTGTTGAGTTCCAAATTCACTAAATTTTAGACTTTCCAACATTAGATTTCTGGATTTTCTCAAGATTACAGCTTTTATCTCATTTTATTGTAAATGTATGTGAATTTCTTTAATCATAATTGCAAAGCTATTTCTATTGTCATTTGTTGAACGTTCCATTCATATTTCATCACTTTAGTAAATTAGATTCCTTTGTTTTGACATTTATCCAAGGATAATTTTGACAATTACTTGTTTAGAAGTTAGTTTTCTGCATTTTATTCACGTACTGGTGCGTGACACACCTACCAATTATTTTTGCAAACAATATGTCTTGTCTGGTTGTAATGTGAACGTTTGGGTGATTGTACATTTTGTATGTTGTATTTTTACGTGTCATAATATGCATGTTTTTCATGTCATGTTTATATGTTATATTGCATACCATGTTAAATCTGTCGTCAATAACTCTTGATTAATGAGACCAATCAGCTCTCGTTTTTGGACGATCGGGTAACGGGAGATATCCTGGTTTATGGAGAGAGTATTGTGGTTACTCAGGGCATTATATATCCAAGATCTTTTCAAAATGTGGGGGTCGCCCCCTACTCATGATCGATCGAGTATAGGTTTTCATATAGGTCTTTATTGTTGGTCCCAGATGAGGCACCTCGAGATAGAAATATGAAATTAGAGAATAAAATGAACACTTAAATATTTACGTAGAAACCGTAAAATTTATTAGGCTACAAACAACGGGCAAGATGAAAAACGTCACTATAATATTTTGATAATTACATCAACTCAATGTGTTTCCAAAGAGACACATAATCTCTTACTATATATAATATATATATATATATATACGAAATAGATGATCGATCGAGTATAGGTTTTCATATAGGTCTTATTGTTGGTCCCAGATGAGGCAACTCGAGATAGAATAATGAAATTAGAGAATAAAATGAACACTTAATATTACGTAGAAACCGTAAATTATTAGGCTACAAACAACGGGCAAGATGAAAAACGTCACTATAATATTTTGATAATTACATCAACTCAATGTGTTTCCAAAGAGACACATAATCTCTTACTATATATAATATATATATATATATATACGAAAATGAATTGGAATGTTTTGTAAATGATCCGGGAGCTCTATTTATTAGAGCTCCCGGAATGAGCAAATCAATTCCAAATGGAATTGAGTACCTCGCACACATGCATTTATTGCATGTCTGTCACATGCCCAACATTTCTCCCACTATGAGATTTGATTGATAATCAAGCACATCTCCACACGTCCTTTCGATATTGTCATTCCATGCTACTTACGTTTCTGCGAGGCCACATGAGAGTCTACACCACTCGAACTTATTAGCATTCACTGGTTTGTCCAGATAATCAGCCATGTTATTCTTTGTATGGATCTTCTGCATATCCACATTTCCTTCCTCTACTACATCCCGCACAAAGTGAAATTGTACTTCAATATGTTTAGTCCTGGAAGGAAAGCTGCATTTCTTGCAATTTACAAGGCGACTGTCACAAAAAAGGTGACAGTCAATAACTCTTGATTAATGTAATATGCATGTTTTTACGTAATATGCATGTTTTTCATGTCATGTTTATATGTTATATTGCATACCATGTTAAATCTGTCGTCAATAACTCTTGATTAATGTGACCAATCAGCTCTCGTTTTTGGACGATCGGGTAACGAGAGATATCCTGGTTTATGGAGAGAATATTGTGGTGACTCAGGGCATTATATATCCAAGATCTTTTCAAAATGTGGGGGTCGCCCCCTGCTCATGATCGATCGAGTATAGGTTTTCATATAGGTCTTTATTGTTTGTCCCAGGTGAGACACCTCGAGATAGAAATATGAAATTAGAGAATAAAATGAACACCTAAATTTTTACGTAGAAAACTCAGGGTAAAAACAACGGACAAGATGAAAAATGCCACTATAATAATTTAAGAATTACACCATCTCACCGTGTTTCGAAAGAGACACATAATCTCTTGATATAGGAGAAATCTATCTCACAAATACTATATATATATATATGAAAATGAATTGGAATGTTTTGTAAATGATCCGGGGGCTCTATTTATTAGAGCTCCCGGAATGAGCAAATCAATTCCAAATGAGTACCTCGCCGACATGCATTTATTGCATGTCTGTCACACGCCTAACATTTCTCCCACTATGAGATTTGATTGATAATCAAGCACATCTCCACACGTCCTTTCGATATTGTCATTCTATGCTACTTACGTTTCTGCTAGGCCACATTAGAGTCTACACCACTCGAACTTATCAGTATTCACTGGTTTGGCCAGATAATCAGCCATGTTATTCTTTGTATGGATCTTCTGCATATCTGCATTTTCTTCCTCTACTACATCCCGCACAAAGTGAAATTGTAATCCAATGTGTTTAGTCTTGGAAGGAAATGCGCATTTCTTGCAATTTACAAGGCACTCTGACTGTCACAAACAAACTAAGTAGTTCTTGTTTGTGCCCAAGTTCTTCCAATAACCTTTGAATCATACAGCCTCCTTGCAAGCTTAAGTAATTGTCATGTATTCTGCCTCCGTTGTAGAAAAATCCACAACTGTCTATAATATTGAAACCCAGCTTACTGCATATCCTGCAAGTGTAAACACATAACCAGTAGTAGATTTTCTTTTATCCAGATCACCTGTATAATCTGAATCAATATAGCCCCTGCGTGTTAAATTTGATCCTCCAAAACATAATGCAGCATCTGAGGTACCCTTATTATATCTAAGGATCCTCTTCACCGTGCTCCAATGCTCTCATCCAGGATTCCATGTACCGATTAATAGTTCCCACTGCTTGTGCAATGTCCGGTCTCGTGTAAATCATAGCGAACATCAAACTCCCTACTGCCGACGCATATGGTATTCGAGACATCATCATCTTCTTTGCTTCATTGCTAGGACACATCTCAGAGGATAACTTAGTGTTAACAGGAAGAGGGGTTGATATTGGCTTACAATCTTGCATGTTGAAGCGGCGTAAGACTTTTTTCAAATAATTTTTTTGGGAAAGTCAAATATTTCTATAACTTCTGTCTCAATGAACTTGAATCCTTATATTCTTGTTCGTTGTTCCTAAGTCCTTTATATTAATTTCCTTAGCTAATTGTGCCTTCAAGTAACTTCTGTTCCTTATCCAACTGTTCCTAACTGCGAAAGTTAAATCTTTCCTAAGTCCTTTATATCAAATTCCTTAGCAAACTGTTCCTAACTGGGAAAGTGAAATCTTTCTATAACTTCTGTCTCGATGAACTTGCTTCCGTTCGCTGTTCCTAAGTCCTTTATATCATTTTCACCATACCTATTGAAGTATGTGCAATGGTCTGCACTGAGTCTGTTGTATCAAGGCTTATGATATATGAATCAAATCTCTTGTACCAACACCTTGGCGTCTTTTTGAGACCGTAGAGAAATTTCGTCAATCTGCAAACCAAGTTCTCTTTGCCTTTTTCAGAAAAACTTTCTGGTTGGAGCATATAGATTTCCTCTTTGCCTTTATCAGAAAAACTTTTCTGGTTGGAACTTGTAGATTTCCTCTTCAAGTTTTTCATGAATAAAATCTGTTTTCACATCTAGCTATTCTAGAAGTAGGCCAAACATCGCACACAGTGCTAACACGACTCTGACTGTATTGAGTCGAACTACAGGAGAAAATATCTCGTTGAAGTCAATGCCTTCTTTCTGACCATATCGTTTCATCACTAATCTGGCACAATATCGCTCCACTTGGTCATTGCCATCACGCTTGAACTTATTGACCCATCTATTATCAATGGATTTCCTCCCTCGTGGTAGGGTAACAAGATCTCAAGTTATATTCCTGTTTAAAGCCTACAATTCTTCTTGCATTGCTGTCATCTATAAGGAAACATCCAAGCTTTGAGTGGCCTCATGGAAACTCGATGGCTCACCATCCTCTATTAGTAGACTGTATGCATATTGCTTTCAGTGACATAATCCGAAAACTAACTTGGTGCTCTTCTCTCTCGAGTTGACTGCCTCACTTTGGAAACTTCATAATCAATTGATTCGTGTTCCTCGTACTCTGGTACTTCTTCACGAGAAATTTGATCTCCATTTGTCTTATTTTGCACCCGAATTGTAATAGTTTTTTATTTGTGCGCGTCTCCCTTCACTTTATCTTTTCGAAAATAAAATCCCTGCTGATGATAAGCTTATAGACAGTAGAATCCCACAAGAGAAACCTTGACCCATATAGGTTTTAGATCGATGGATATGCACGAATAGGCAGATGTCCGGTGGAGAGAACTTATATAATGGATTAACTTTCAGAGCATATCCCCATAATATTTCAATGGGGAATATGACACTGAAATTTCATGTCAGTGGAAAAATTTATTCTTCTAGTAATTTCATGAAACTGGTTAAGTTTCAATTATTTGAATCCCATCCTAATGTTACAACTAATAACCATAAGATCACACTTAGGAGGAACACGTCTACATGGAAAAATTTCAGCCAAAACAAGTTATAGTTACTATCATCAATAATAATAATAATAATAATTAACATTATTATGATTAGTAGTTATATAGTGGGCAAAAAGGAAGTTGAAATTTTCATCTTCAATTTAAGTTAAATATATCCTCGAAATTACCCTTTCCTTCAGAAAACATTCCCTCTTCCCAAACGTAAATTCAATTCCCAATTTTCTCATTTGCATTACATTCTTGAACCAACTCGATACACTTTCGCATATCCGCATCGGAGCTCTTTCATCTGCCGAGTCGAAGTTACTTATAATCGTTCGTTGAAATCGGGGACGAATCCCATCCATCATGGCGAATTTATATGTGCAGGCGGTGCCGCCGACGGATCTGAATCGGAATACCGAGTGGTTCACGTACCCTGGCGTATGGACCACCTACATTCTCATATTATTCTTCTCATGGCTTGTTGTGCTTTCCGTTTTCGGATGTTCTCCGGGAATGGCGTGGACGATTGTGCATCTTTCCCATTTCGTCGTACGTGTTTCGATGTTAGGGTTTGTTTGTTTGTTTTTTTTTGTGAATTCTTCTGTGGCTGTGCTTATATTCATATTCTAGATTCCACGTGATCGATTGGTTGGGTTAGGTAGGAGATGAATGTTGATCTGGTTGTAATGTTTGAGGCTAATGCACGGATTTCGTAGGGCTTTGTTGATTGTTGTTGCTTATGAGAAAGTTTGGTCAGGATTCCTTTGCCATTATTTCTGCTTATCTAGGGATATAACATTTTCATAATGCGTCGATGCCTCTAGTGTGTGAAATGCAGTGCTTTTAAGGTTGTGTAGAATTTACTTCGTCTAGGGCTTAGTAAGCGGGTGGGTAGGGGGGTCAAATAAATGTTTGATGGAATTTCAGCGGCTATTCATTGTTTAAATTTTAAAGACAAGTTAACTTATTTTCAGTGTTGGAATTCCGTCATTATGTCTCTGCTTTTAGCAATCACATCTCACAAAGAGATTTGGTTTGTCTATGGAGAGGGAAAAACAATCACTACTCAGATTGCAATGGTACTGTTGAGGGGTTAAGGGAATCCTTTGCAAGTATCGGTCATGGTATATTCCATTTTGTGGAGGAAATACTTCCCTTTTGATGAAATAATGAAACAGTGCCAATAATTAGAGTATACTCGAATATGTTTATTTTGATCATGAGGTCTTTCTATTCTTATATGCATTTATCTTTCTTTGATGATTTGTTAAATGGATAAACTGTCTGATCTGTCAGGTCACATATCACTTCTTTCACTGGAAGAAGGGAACTCCATTTTCTGATGATCAGGGTATCTACAATCGATTGACTTGGTGGGAGCAAATTGATAATGGAAAGCAGCTGACCCGCAACAGGAAGTTTTTAACAGTTGTCCCAGTAGTACTGTAAGTGTACCATCAGTTCTCTCAATTTTCTTTTATTTTGTAAATAAGAATATTATGTTTCCTTGTGGAGTGATATCTTCTGCAATTACTTCTGGCTCTATCAGTTCACTCGAGTCAAACTTACAACAAGGTCACTGTCCCCATTTCTTCTTTGGCATCAATTTTTCGTCCATATCATCTACTTTTGACCCTTTTGGGCTTAAGGCACTGCTTTTGTGGGAGAACAGGATGTTAGACTAAGATTTGGCGGGGTTAGTGGCTCCACTAGGTTTTGGTGGAAAGGTTGAACTCAAAAGAGTTGAAAATATTATTACTTTTAGTTATGCTTGGAATTTTGATTCCCGCTTTACCTCCCTTGTGACCTTTACGAAAGAAGGGAGGTTCTACCTCTTCATTGCAAGGGTTGTACTCATTTCTCGTTCCCTTCTCAGTCTGATAATTTATGATATTTCTGACGAGGAAACATGTCTCATCAGAATAAATTTAGTGTGTGGTGCATTCCAGATTGAATCGCTTCAAAACAAAAAATAATGCGTAGAGAATTAGTGTTCCCTGCTGTTGCTTAGAAAATGATTTTGCAGCATATGCTGTTTCAGGTGCTTGTGAACCTCAACTACACGTATGCAGTATAGTGAGTAATATTTTATAGTTTAATGCTCACTTGCATTATGTCTATATGGAAACAATATTTTCTTTGCCTATATAGAAACTGTCCAAGAGCAATGCTGCTTGGGTAATTCAAATTTTCTATAATTGCTTGATCGTGTACTTGGTCTGTTCTGGCTCATTTTGTTTGATTGTGCATTATGCTGTTATTTTCTTCTTTAGCAAATCATTCTTATTATTTCAGTGGATTTCTTGTATGTTTTGAGTTGTAATACATCTTTCCATTATTCTTATTTCTATTTTTTACTGTTTCAAAGTTGGATAAATAGCATAGCATTCATGTCATTGGATGAGTACTGTCAAAACTTTAGAGTTGATAGCTCTTATTCTCAAAATTTTTTTTTGTCATACTTGGTTTGGCAGCACCAGAAGTTCAGCTACACTTTTTTACTCTTTTTCATTTTTTCTTTTACCTGTTGGATTTCACTCTCTTGCTAGACCTGTTTACCAATTTGCTTTCATGAATCTATATTATTGTGTCTTAGCTCTTGTTCTCTCTCATATAAAGTATTCTAGAATTATTTATTTACTCTGGTCTCTTCACAAAAGTTCCATGTGAGTTGTTACGGCCATGGGTCTTAAAGGGATTTAGTGGTCCTGTTTGGTTGAAGCCCATGTGATGAGTGGTAAATAATTTTTTAGAAGGAGTTGTTTTGGGAGTTTTGACTGGTTTAGGTTAGGGAACTAACGGCAATTTGAGCTAGGTTTATATTACAGAGATCATCTTGGGAGATACCTTAATCATATTTTGCAACACAATTTCAGTTCCTAAAATTGTGGTCACAACAATTAGTCCGACATGTCTGATCAGAAATCAGCTCAAAATGGCAACCTCTGGAACTCAAGATCAACCACTTACCTGCAAAGAGGCCCTGAAATTGGTGCAACAAATGGTACGAGAGTAGGAGGCAATATTGGAGGAATACTTCGAAAAGCGATACAAGATTAATGCAAGAAGTTTCAACTTGAATTCTAGAAACATTAACCCAAGGAATGATCACAACCAAGATGAAGAAGAAACCAATAGAGGATTTGGAGGATACAATTAAGAGCGAGGAGAAGTTCACTAACCGAATTGTAAGGGTATCTAATGAACAGGCTGATAAGGTTATAAAGTTTGTATATTCTACTAGAAAGCGTAAATGAGTGCATTTGGGGAGGGCTGATGAGAAGGGAAACAGTTATAAAGTATGTACATTTTGGTGACCAAATCGTGGCAACTGGCAACTGAGGAGGTACAGGAGAGGGAAGGGAAGATCATGATCCAGACTTCCAGTTACAGAATCAAGATCGATGACACTGTCATGGAGGAAAGCGCAGTTGGCACAGTGTTGTCAAAGGCACTTGCCTCGCTCGCTAAAGCGCGAAGCGAGGCCACTGCTGTCCAAAGCGCAAGTCTTTAAGGCATGCGATACGCCTCATGCATAGGTGTGCACCCCACGTAAAATTATAGAAAAAAGCTCTTTTTTTAAAAGAAAAGAATGACACAAGATCACAATATCCGGTTTGGTAATATCTCGAGGAAAAATGAAAGCAAAGCAAAAAAAGTAGATTCTTCCTATGATGCAATTGAGCTTACCGACAGAACCGAATCAATTTGGATAGTCCTTTGTGGCTGGCGACTAGACCCTATGAAGCTTCTCATTGTTCCCTGGGATTGGGTTTGGTCGCTTCCTGCACAGCTTAGGTATTGAACCTTAGGTCGAAACATGCCTGCCAGTGAGACAAAGTCATTCCATCCAGGGTGGTACCAATGCTTTCGATTGATTTCATATATGCTCATGATCCTGGATTAAGTAAAGGCTATGGGTTCTCAATCGTTTAATTAGACGGAAGTTCTTTAATAACCTCTGCAAACCCTAGCCTTAAATGGTTCAACCCATTGCCAACATATCCCACGCCACCGCCCTCCCTGACCCTGCCTCCCGCCTTGCCGTCGCCCATGACTTTTATTGTGGTTTTTAATTTGCCCAGGGAGGGCCATCATAGAAATAGTCTTTTTTTTTTTAGCTTAGCACCAAGCAATGCATGTGTGAAGATAATTTATTTAAGGAATAGAAATATATAGGACTCTATATACGATAGAAAGCAATAGGAAAAAAATCAAACATTTCCATATTAGAAAGTTGTAAACAAAAGGAAAGAGATCTAAAATCGAAAAAGTTAGAAAATGAATATGCTTGACCAAGGAACATTTTTTATCATCCAGTGGGTCTGTGTCTCAGATGCATATAGTGGCCTTGCTAATGATTGCTCTATGCTTTTTTCAGGTACTTGATAGCCTCCCACACAACAGACTATCAATATCCTATGATCTTCTTCAACACACTTGCAGTGTTTGTTCTGGTGGTTGCAAAGTTCCCACACATGCACAAAGTGCGTATCTTTGGAATCAATGCCGATCAATGATCCATGATCTCCATGAAGTTGGTCAGATGCAGGTTTAATCTCCTTTAATACTTTGGTCCTTGCAGTATAATATATGCTGCAATACTGTAGAGTAGGGACTGAAAAGCAAAAGATAACTTTGTCAAATGTAAAAGTGATATCTCTTTGGCTACTGTGTATGAACTCTTTGTACAAGTCGATTTCTTGAATTAACATTTTAGTATATCTATATTTACTGGAACTTAAGTCACTTCGATTGCTCCTTGTAAAATGGGTTGGTTCTTCGTAGTCAATCTGAATCCAGTGGGTTTGGTTGTGTTAAACTTTGTATCCTCCTTCATCTCCTATTTGATGTATTGCGCATTCAAAAGCTCATTCATCAATTATATCCATTCATCACGTGGGTTGTACTTGATCCAATGTTAAAAGGTAGTGGGTATTACATCTGCGTTTATGAAATTGCTGAATTGTCAATTTTATTATTCCTGTCTGGTACGAACATTTGCATAATGACTTGTGGTGGTGTTTGATATTACATTACTTTTTTGAAATATTAGTTTTAAACGAAGTTGCATAATGTTGAGCCTCACGCATTGCTCCTGTGTGGTTCTTGCAATGCGTGAAAGCGCCCTTGCGCGCATTGTGCACTCGAAATCGTCTGACCGGTAGTATCAACTACTGAGTGGTTGACAAATTTATATTGATTCCGAAAACTTGCAGAGTTGAAAACATTTTCATACACCTATGGATTTTCATACATCTTCATACATTTCGAGTTGTAAAACATTTCCATACACCTATGGATCATCACGAATTTCTATGAACATTTATAATTTTTTTTATAATATTTATTGGATTTTATATATAAAATAAATTATGAGCACAAAAATATTATATTGAAATATATATAAAAATAAATTCTAAACAAAAACATATTATATTGAAAAAATCACAAAAACTTGATAAATATTTTAAGTTTATATCATTTATAAAATATTTATATTTTTGTTCACATGTATATCTTTATTTATTTGTGTGTATATCTTTGTATATGTATTCATATGTATATTCATAATATTTTTAAAATATATCGTTGCATTACATAACTAACATAATATTTATATCATTACACATTAATCAGATAAAATAACTAAATATAAATTTCAATTATTTAAAATTAAATTTATTTGTAAAATAAGTTGTTACTTTTATAACTAATGAAATGTATGAATTTCATGTATATAGTGTTAATTTCATTAATATTATTCGCTTGTATTTTTAGATCTTATAAAATTTTAAAATTCAATGTGCAAATAAATATAGTAATTTTGGGGCATAAGATCCAAGATTGCTTTGCACTGAAGCCCAAAAAAGGCTAACAAATGAAGGAACCATAGATTTCCGAACTCTTGAAGATTACAAAGAAGGGTAAGAAGGTGGCTGCATCCAACATTTAATCTTCTTACTTTTTAAAAAATATCATGCATAAATCGAATTTTAGTTATTATTGTCTTAAAATAAATTTTAACATTATATATTTTTACCATTTATGTTCAACTGATTTAAAATTAAATAATTTACTTCTTTGAATTATTTTCTTAATATTAAAATTAATATTATAAAAACACTTACAAAATTAAATGTAAATTAAAAATTTTTGAAATAGTTTCCTATTAAAATTGTAAAATTTGGTTATTTAGGAATTTAGAATGAATGAATACCCGAATCAACCAAAAATGAAAATAAAATTGAAGATAAAATTAATTAATTATTGTATAAAAATATGATTTTATTTTGAAGGGGTGGAGAAAGAGAAAGATTTGTAAAAGAACAGAGAAAATGGGAGGAATACATTAGAAACTTACTTAAATATCTACATTCAACCAAAAAAAATTTGACATTTGTTGTTGTATGTTATATATTAATATTTGTAAATCAATTATTTTCATTGGGTTGTAAAATATTTGTTAACTAAAATGTTTTAAGTTTTAGTGAAGACAAAAGTCAGCTCGAAGATTAGTCGACCAGATCAGATTGGAGTTTCGTAGTCCAGACTAGAGTAAGAATGGACCAGCTCAGATGAGAAGAGTAGAACAAATGAGATCGGATAAGAGCGAGAACAGAAGAGGAGTACAGAGTGAAACAGATCAGATAAGTTTCGAAGTGCAAAACAGTTCAGATCAGGACCTTTAACAGAAAATAGTTTGAGCTTCGTATACATCAGATAAGAACAGATTTCGAAGATTACGACAGAATGACTGTAGTAGTCCTACATTTCAGGACACATTCTGAATAGTCTGAAACTACCTATATACGAGGATTGCTTTTTGGGAAACATTTAAAAAGTACAGAACAAAGGTACAAGTTTTTAATGATCATTAAATGCATCAAATGGAGCACCCAAATAGGTATGGATTTGAGCCAAATCCATACTCCACTTTGAAGAAATACACCATTTTGGAAACCGTTTGGAGATACTCTTATAAACCGACAGTTAGCTGGACTTGGGTGAGTGAGATATGGTTCTAAGGTTTTAGGTTTGTGTGCAATATACATCGTTGGGGTTAAAGACTATAAATTTATAGGTTTAACACTGAATCACCAACGGCATGGAGTCCATAAATCCCAATAGTTCAATTTCGGTTTGCACAGCGTATAAGCATATACTCTCCAAGTTGAGAGCAAAACAAAACCACTAAAATCACTTCTCCTTTGTTATCATTAGAGAAATCCTAATCTATTCTATGCTGCATATCTTTTTAGAAATTTTACTTTGGATGCTTCTTGGAATAGGAATAAAACTAGCAACTGGTTCTATCTTCCCGGTTTCAGGGCCACAAAGGATCCGGCCGTGCCTATGAATTCCTTATTTCTTGTCCTAGATCATGGCCGTGGCGTCCAATTGTCTGGAAATCCTACATTGTGCCCAAGCATCAGTTCCCACTCTGGTTATTCGCACATGGTAAACTGCTCACGAGTGACCGTCTACCCTTTGCCCTGATAAAACCTGCTGTCTCTGTGGCCAGCACCTCGAAAGCTTGGATCATTTGTTCTTTAATTGTGACCTCACCAGAAGAATCTGGATGTTGCAAAGCAATGGACTCGTATCTCAGACGCTCTTGGCAGCAGACAGAGCATTCTACGCAGTTTTCGTGGCAAGCTACGCGGCAGCAACACCTCTGCGAAGCTCAGGTTAACCTCTCTTCCAGCTACTATCTACCACTTTTGGAACCTCCCACATAGAGCATGCTTTGAGAATGATCTGTTGGATGTCTTACGTAGTATTCAAAAAGAGTTGGATGGTGTTCACTGACTTTTAAGTTGTGATTTCGTACGCTTTGATTTATTTTCCCTGCGATGTATTTTATACTTGAACGCTGATCTGTTATCTCTGGACATGTCAACGGCATTTGTATAACTTCCTCTTTAACTTTACATGATATTCATATTCATGTAAGAAAAAAAAAGAACTAGCAACTGGTTGGCTATAGATTCCATCCTTGATATACGCATTATTACATTTTCAAATGAAAACATTTGCATATATATTCCACTGCAAATTTATTATGATGAGAACTTGTCTGAACCTTTGTGCATGCCGAAATCTGCCATCCCAGTATCTTTTGCTGCCCTGTTCATGGTAAAAATTGCCTTGAACATATGCTTGTTTTTCTTTGAATATGATTCGACATTCATCGTCTCAGTTCTTCTGCTCATGACTGTAATCGCTCTTCTTCTTTGTCCAGACGGATCCTGTTTTCACAGAATGGACAAATAGCAAAATATACACTTTGCTGTTAAGTAAACTTCTCATGTAAGAAGTGTTTGATACATACCGGTTCCTTGTTTCGATAAGTGCCCGGAGAGGCTGATGGATTGGCAACCAAACCAGATCTCATGATGGGGAGACGAAGTGGCGAAGCAGATCGTTTGGCTGCTGCTAAAAGAATAAAGATTTAAGGACAAGTCTTGTGTGCTTAATTTAAGTTTTCTTCCCTATATAGTTAGTGGTGGACTTACCTGTTTCTTTTTTAGGCACAACCCTTGTGAATGAGAAGTCATTCTGTTGAGGAGGATTTGGACTAGAAATAAATTTTGACTTCCCTTTTCTGCATAAATATAAATTTATTATGATATTTGTTTATCAATAAATTAGTTTTGTTCATGTTACTTAAAATGTACCTTAAAGATTTTGGATGTTGTTTCACAGCCGCCACTTGAAAAACGCTGCCAGATGTATTCTCTGGGAAAAAAGGAAAGAGAAGAAATTGATTTCCTTTATATGTAATATATTATTTGTTATTAAAATCACATACAAAAATCTCTAAAATTACTCCTTCCTTATTACAGAAAATTTAATTTAATTCTTGTACTCGTTCCAATTATAACAACCCAGTGGGTTATTTTTCCTAAAAGAGATGGAAAAGAAAAGCGAAATTTTTAGGTGGTCTTTCTACACATTTGCAAGAGATACACGAGGAAATCAAATTAAATTAATATTTTAATGTGATTAAAAAAGATATTCAATCAATATTACCTTGCTTTATTTGGTGCATATCATCATACTGGGGACACGATATGCAGTTGCTATACAAAAGGTTTGGTTTCTTTCCAAATTGAAAATTTTCTTCACCTGAAAAAAATATTAAAAACAGCATAGGATTTAATCAGTATCACTGGATTCATTGGTGAGTCGGTAATAAGAAAGGATGTAAATAATATATATTTGCCTCGAATAATGTACTTCTTATGGTGCTTGGGAGCTTCTACCGTTGTAGACTCTCTTGGTATCCCTCTAAACTCGATAAATCCTCGGAATGTGTTTAATTTCTACAACGAAGTATATCACCGTGATTAATATGATATTTGCAACATAGACTTTGATAAACCAAATTAAATATCGCAACGAGTATTTCTCAATTCTTCAAAGTTGATTTATTCCGGGTAGAGGTATAGTTCCTGCGTTGATCGCCGTCGGCACGGCCGCGAGAAATCAAGAGATCTTTGCCAATGTTGACTTGGATCTCGGGAGTCCGTAGCTGACGAAAAATCGTAGCCCGTGAAGGGACCTCAGGTTCCTTATGATAAAAATGGCAGCCTTTCCGGTCCATCTCATCGCTTTTTCCCGTATCTTCCGAATACTCCTCGCTTTTGATTTTCAGCTTTTCATTTTGTTTTCACGTACTACCAACTTCTTATATTTTTTGAACTTATTACAATAAAATATTTTAATAATTTCAGAAAAAAAGAATATATTGCAAACACTCCTGTGGGACATTTTGCAACTTAAATTTTTTCTCGAAAGATGACACTCCAAGAAATAGCTTTTTGTCTAATGAGACTTTGGTCAAATTTTTTTTAAAAAGTATATCTCTCGAATGTATTTTAAACACTCCCTCGAGGATGATAATTTTTCAAAAAAATAAAATTTGATCAAGATCACTCCCCCAAATTTCCCTCGGTGTATAAATTTCACAACCATTTCCTATTCTCGAAAGTGCTTAATCCAAGTTGGTGTATGAGTTCACTATAACATCTTATAAACCAAGTCATATATATCCTGTATTAAACATTGTTCTATTCCAAGGCTGCTAGTTTTTTAGGTTGATGCATGTAATATTTGACACTTAATCATGATAAATGGACGTGAGAGAGTGGTAGAGCCCCTTGATAATAGATACCTGATGAATGCAAGAAATAGGGTTGTTTGTATGGGAGAATTCATCAGCCTTTTCATCCAAGAATTTGTTGAGTTTATCAGAAACGGACCCCAGATGATCAATTGTGTTGACGAGAGCTTTAGCAACATAATCTTTAGACGTCTCTACCAAACTGTAGACATACATACATGTGTAATTTCTCAATTTTTTTTGACATTTTCCAGGGATTACCCCATCAGAATTTGTATTATCTATCACCCCCTGTCAATGACTTGGATATTATTTGTTTAATATAGTAGGACACGACATTAAAAATCAACATACACTTGTTTGTGCTCTTCTTTGTTGAACGATGACTCGAAATGCTCTGCGGCCAAGTACAGCTGTTCCCTCAGATTTTTCAAATCCTAGAGACAAAAGAGTCAGAGAAGCGGAATATATATATCAGGGCTCGTACCGTATCCACCTGTTTGCGTCTGATGATGTGGTAGCATAGTGTTCATACCGGTCACACAAAGTGCCCATAATATCAATTTATATATATATATCTTAAGACATGAGCCATTTCCCCATCCTAACCATGTGAATCAAGAAATGTTGTCTCTATGTAACACCCTATTCCATCAGACTCCACAATGCGAACTTCACCGAAAACAAACCAAAATTTTGCTTGCTTACACCAAGGCAGAAACAGAGTTGGCACCTAAAATTCTATAAATCAATTCCAATAAATCATACCAAGCCCAACCAAAACTTTGACATAAGGGACAAGAAATAGAGTTGGCACCTTCAAGCCATTAGTGAAGTGCAAGCTACGTTGCATGAAGATTTCCTCAGAGTTGGAAGCTTTTCGGGATTCATCGGTTGAGAAAGATGCAGTTGCCATGATGTGAGAATTTGGTCCAACTATGGAGTTAACTTTGTCAGAAACACACACTTGTTTAGGAAATCGGACACCTTTTTCTGGTCTAGGGTGAGATAAGACACACTTCTTTGAGATTTAATGTGGAGAGAAAGAGAAGCCATAGATGATAGAGAGTATCTCACGGGTGGATATTGTGAAATGAAAATACTAATTGCACGGACCTTTTTATAGAGGACATACATGGTAAGCTACCCCACGTCAAAATAAGGCCTGGACTTGGAAGATGGAACCACTTCTTTTATGTATATATATATTTTTTTCCTGATAAAATATAAGATGCTCCATGGGACTAACTAATTCGGTTATTTTTTTACTGAAAAGGAGTTACTTCGCTTAAGAACAAATTGTAAGACAGATTAAATTAAATTTTGATACATATAAGCATGTACATATACACAAATAATTTTTAATTAGATACTGCAGAAGATTTTCGAGCCTGCAAGCAGCAAGCAACAACGGTTCTGATATAGTTATATAATACACGAAACTTTACTAGAAAGATTTATTTATTTGAATTAGACGTTACGCTGAAGGGCTAATTAAAACAAAGCCCTTGTATAATTGAAGCGTGGGCCACAGTCTATGATAAGCTTGTTTGAAATTGAAATGGTCCTATGCGTATATTATAATGCATTGAATTATGCAAATGGATAATTCACTCAATTATTCATGTTTATCACCCATAGTATGAAAAGAAAAGTTTCACAAAAATATCGAGATGACTTAGGCATTGAAAGACCTTCGTCGGGATAACTCGCGACATCCTCTGATCACTGTGTTTGCAGGACATTGAAGGAAAGACATTCGGCTTAACTCAAACATGATCTTCCCCCGAGAACAGAGCTCCCCCTGTTCTCTCATATTCATCGAGTTATATTTTGTTAAAGCCTATACTTGGTGATACCTCGTCACAAGTAATTCATCTAAGAAGTTTTCTTCTAGTTCAACTCCAACAGCTTAGACCCCAAGGTAAGACCTCTCAATCTGATGGTCTGACATGGTGTCAAATTATTGACTGTTACAGCAACTGTAAATGGTCTAAATCTGTTGATTTTACTTAAGCAAATATTATGTCCACACCCAGAAATTGTCATTAATATAAAAGTACATAACTCCAGTTTCAATTCTTTTTTTAAAATAAATCCCCTTGGATGAATTATTACATGCATTAAATGGAACAAGAAGATTAACGAAAGCAACGAGTAAGAATTATTTTTTATTTTCAATGTTTATTGAGTAATTCACAAAAAAAAAAAAAGGGTCCTTGTCAAGTATCAAGGGACACTGTCGATATGAAAAATGATGGAACCACAATAAAGGTACAATGAAGCCAAAACTTCTAACTTTACTCTACTGGCATGGACAGCGTACTGCTGTTGCGCATTGCACTGCATTGTCCTACTAACGGATGATTAAATATTGTGCATTTGATGTTTTTACAAAATCATCAAAATAAACTTAATGAATCAGTAAATACAAATTCCATTGAAGTGTAGGATTTGGAAGATTTTACAAATATTTTATAAAGTGGTTTTTAAATTTTTTGTAAAATGTTTTAAAATTTATTTTAAGAGTAATTATATTTTTGGACAACGATTTTATAAAATATTTGTATAGTTAAAAATTTGATTGGACTAGGGGTGAGAAAAATACCAAAGATATCTATATATCGTCTTACCGAACCAAATTTTATCGAAAATACCGAAAATTCGGTATACCGAAATTTTCGATATGATATGTGTTATATCAAAAATTTCGGTAACGGTATCGTTATTGAATTTATAAAATTCAGTATTTTCACTATAGACTGAATACATATTAATATATTTATTTATAAATATATATATATTTATTTATTTATTTATATTTTATCATTTTTTTCAAATCAAAGGTATTTTCAGTAAATCGATATGATATCGGTATCCTTTTTTAATACCGTATTTTTCGATATACCAAAAAATCGTATGGTATCGATATCATTTTTTTCAATACCGCACTTTTTGGTACGGTATATGGTTTAATTTGGAAAAACTAGTATACCGTACCGTACCAACCCTAGTTTGGACGATAATTTACAGGAGAAATGAAAGTGGATTTCCACAAAAAGAACTAATATGAGGTTTCGCTCGGTTTGTCCAAATTTTGCACCATATTGGATCCGTGCTTTTAACTTAATGAAAAATATTTTTCGCTTGTTGTTTTAAAGAACACTTTTTTATGAAATATTTTTCAAAAATATTTTGTAAAAATTGTCCAAACAATATATTTAAATTTTTTCATCTAAAAAACATCAAAATAATTTTTAAAGTGATTGTCCAAAACGAAACAATAAGAGTTTGTCTTATCCAACACGAGGAATTGATGCCCAGTAAAAAATATAAGCGAAGACAGATATATGGATTTAAACAGATACGGCTAAACTATGTGGAATCCATCAGCCTTTTATTTTTTGGTTCTATTTTGATTAAGATATTTATGTGAACATCTTTCTATAAATATATCGGGAGTAAACTCTAAATCTATAGGGGCTTTTTTTAAAAATACTGCAAAAATAAAAATTAATTTCAAAAATAAAGTATGTGGAGGGTATTTTTAAAAGTACCGCAAAAGTCTATTGGAGATCGCGGATGCTCCATAGCTTTTCTGATGATCCGCCGCTTTAAAAAGCGGACCCTAAAAAAAATTAAAATTTTCAGCGTCCGCTGCTCCAACTTTTTTTAAAAAAATATTTTTACCAGCGTCCGCTTTCCTTACGTGCGGATGCTGCTTTATATTTATAAAAAAACATCGATGTGACGCTACGTAGCGTCACATCAATTCACGTGAAAGCGTTTCATGTGAAGTTACAGCTTTTGAAACCGACGTACTGTGATGTGACTGCACATAACGCATAGTATTTATGACCGTTCGTTGTTCTGTGTAGCGGACCTTTTCTTCTATATAAACACGTTCCTTCTTTCACAATACTTACCTCTCGATACTTAAACTCCTCTCGATACTCCTAAGTTTATACTCCTCCATCCACCATCCTCCATCTTATAATCCTCTCCCTACTTCAAACTCTGCTTCTTCAACATTTACTGCTTTTTCAATATACTCTGCTTCTTAAACATATTCTATTTTACATCTTCATTTACAACTTGCTTATTTATTTATATTTATATCTATATCTCTTGCTTTTATCTATTTGTTCAGTTCGTTTTTCTAAAAATTTTTAAATTGTTCTATCGTATAACCTAGTTTTTTGTTCTTTGAAATGGATTCTGTCGGAGTGCTTTTATATTTTGGTGGTGATATTATTGTTGAAAATGGATCTGTCGAATATTCTATTTCACATAGAAGGCCGATGAGAGTGCTACGATCAACAAATTTGTTTGATTTGGTTGAACTTGTGTGTAGAATGTTGAATATTGATAGTTCTAAATTTTCTATAAAATTATCCACGAAATATGCATTTATGGAGAAATCATGTTGGACAGAAGTCCTAGTCCATATAGACGATGATGGTGTTTTAGAATTTGTAATGCAATGTCCTAATATGCAGATTTTGCATTTGTATGTGGAGACAAAGTCAATTAATCCGACCGTTGGTTACAATGAAGCTGATGATTCATATATTCAGCATTCGATGGAGGGTGTTTTAACCAACCAGATACTTATACATATGATGTGTTCCATGAGCCGCATATATATGTTCCACAGGTTACCGAAGGATCATGGGATCAACATGTCATCGGAGGAAATGAATATTTTGAAACAAACACCGCTGATCATGAAATAGAACTAGCTTCTCCGGACCAGGGGACGCTAATACACATGTTGATAACAGTGATACCGAACCAGAGACATCATCTAATGAGTCTGATGAAGAACCTGCTGATGATGAACATGAGGATAACATGCACTAGGGGACATCATCTCGTCACGTCCGAGGAGATACTTTACAACGGCAAGGCACGCCAGTTTCTCTCGAGCACACATGAAATGCCATCTTTTTTTACCACAGTGTTCGGGGAAGAGATACCTGATTCTATTGTGTAGCTTCTGGAAGAACTAGCTACTACAACACGGAGAGAGGTGAGTTATCTGTAAACATGATGTTTAAAGATAAACAAGATCTGATTGCATCTGTGAAAGATTATTCTATTAAAATTGTTAGACGTGAGTTTACTGTAGTGGAGAGCACACGCACTTTGTGGAAGGTACGGTGAAAGAACATTGCAAGTAGAACCATGTGTCGTTGGGCTTTACGAGCTTCTTTGAAGTCGAAGACAGGTTATTGAAAAATTACCAAATATGGTGGACCTCATACTTGTATCGCCACAAACGTCGTAATTGACCATCACAACCTGAACAGCAACATGATCGCTCAAACTTTGTTGGGTATTGTACGATGTAATCCTTCGTACGAGATCAAATATATAATGGAAAATATGAAAGAAAAATATGGATATGAAATCACGTATTCGAAGGTATGGAGAATTTTGAGACGTGCGGTCGAAATTGTTTATGGTACGTGGGAGAGCTCTGTTCAGCTACTACCAAAGTATATGCGTGCTTCGGTGAAATATAACTCAGGAACAATTGTGGAGTGGAAGCACCTAAGAGCAACCAACCATCCGGTAAAGACTTTGAATTATGTGTTTCAAGCCTAATATAGAGATGGGTTTCAACACTGTCGTAAAATAATTAGTGTTGATGGTACTCATTTATATACAAAATATAAGCATAAAATGTTGGTTGTTGTTACTCTCGATGCGAAACAATCAAGTGCTACCACTAGCTTTTGCCGTAGTGGATGAAGAAACTTCTGATTCATTGAAATGGTTCTTAGAGATTATTGGGAGATGTGTGGTTCGAGGAGAAAATGGTGTTTGCCTAATTTCAGATAGGCATAATGGAATCGTGCGAGCGGTTGATAATTTACCCTATTTCCAGACTCCACATGGTGTTCATCGTTTTTGTTTGCGACACGTCTGTTCAAATTTCAACTCTAAATTCAAAGATGTGCATTTGAAAGATTTGTGTTGGGCAGCAGGTACACAACATCGGATTTGTAAGTTCGATTCTGTAATGGAGGCAATCAAGAACAAAAATATTCTGGCTCACAGATATCTGAATGGGATTTCAAAGGAGAAATGGAGTTTGGCTATTGACGGTGGTTGGCGACGTGGGGTGATGACAACGAATATGTCTGAGTGCCTGAATAGTGTTCTCAAAGATGCTTGCAGGCTACCAATTTATGCAATAGTGCAGTTAACTCTGTCGAGGTGTGTACAATACTTCATAGAACGTGTTGCCAAAGGACAACGTATGGTTCAACAAAGTCAATCGTGGACATACCATGCACTTCGAAAGTTTGAGGAATGGTCGCGGAAATCCACCGAGCATCGTGTTACCAACTACGATGTTAGAACCCAAACTTCTTCAGTTGCTACAGGTGGTTGACCAAGTCATGGGAAACATGTTCAGGTCGTGCGTATATTAACAGATGATTGTTCATGTGGAAAATGGACAATTTTCGGCATTCCATGTTCTCATGCAATTTTTTACAGCTAAATTTCACTCGTTAGATCCTACTACACTTGTGCAATCGTGGTATAATCTATCAGAGTACTTAGCTACCTATGATGGTAGCTGTTGGTCCGAAAATAGGATCAAAAAGATAGCCAGCGCTGATTTGACAAACAGTAAAAATTTTGCGCTGCTATAAACGAGCTGCAATAGCTCAAGGTTTTTGAACATATAAAATACAAAGAGCACCGGAGACAGATCTGGTATGAAATTAAAATCATGCGGAAACACCAGAACTGAATCCTTAGTATTTTAAAACGATTCAAACAGATTTATGTGCAACATAAATCTGTTCGACTGTGCAAGTGTGCTAACTGTGTATGCCTTCAAATATGTTATGCGATGCTAAAGTAAAGCAGGTGCTGAATGAATAACAGAGTACAATACACAAGCGATTTGTTTCTGGAAGTTCGGACCTCAATGTCCTACATCTCCCCTTCTTCCACCTCGAAAGGCTCCACTAGAAGACTTTGATGGTTACAGCACATCTCCAAACCCCCCCCCACACAAGCAGCACTTGTATGGCCTCCTAGCCCCCAAAAACCCCCCCCAGCCGCAACTGTGTGACTAACTACATACACAAGTTTAACGTCATCGTGCTTGGACGGGACCTGTTGTGAAATGGTTTTGAGATTCATTCACCAATGAATATGAATGAATCTCTGTGTGTGAGATTTTACAATGAAGCTCTCAACTCTCTGTTGCTCACTCGTCCAACCATCCTCAATGGCGTCGCCTCGAATATATAGCCTCTGTAGAATTTCTTCCCGTTGGATAGCTTCCAAAACTGTTCAGCGCTTCATATGGCTATCTTGTCTTCTTTCTATTTTAGTGCAACGCTCCTCTGTAAAGTACCGACAGGGGAAAGTACTTGCATCCTTTTCTTTTGCAGGCTTCTTGTCGTTTTCGCCATTTGAATTGAGCTCAGCGGTTGACATCCAGCTTTGATAACTCTTCGTAAGTTGTCAACTGCTTCGCTGCTGATTCATTCTTCAACTGCTGCGCTTTGCTGCTTCTACAATTCTTTGCGCCTGGATTTCTTGCGACTGGACACTGTAGCTCGCGACTGAATATATAGCAACAGCTGATTCAAATAAGCTCTCGACTGGATGCTGCTGTTGCTTGCGTCTGGTTGTCAAAAGCTTCGCCTGAATCTTCTTTAACAATAATAGATTTATCTTTTTGCGTCTGGATACTCAAACACTGCGTCTGGAAATCTTTGCGTTGCGACTGGATCCACTGTAGCTTCGACTGCTGAAATATCAACGCAAAGTCTTCCTGCTGAATTTTTAGCGCAAGAGCAAAACGCTGTCGTATCAACTTATGTAAACGACATCGTTTTGCTATCGCTATCTTCAAATACTATCTGCTGAATCTCAACACGACGTCGCTTCTTCTTTTGCACTTCGCTTCATCTGCTGATTGTTGTGATGACATCAAGGCTGATGTCATCACAGCTCATTCCATATCTAGCGCATCTCTTCTTATCTGCTGAATCTTCATCTGCTGATCACTGTAGCTTCCTGCTGAATGATGATGTCACTGCTGATGTCATCTACGCTTTACGCTCCAGCTGATTTCTTCATCGTTCCAGCTTCAGCTTGCGATTCTTCGTAGCTTCTTGCTTCTTGGATAGCGACTGTTGATAGATTCATCAACAGTACTTATAATTGGATTCTTCTTCTTCGATCTATTTTCTCCAGCGCACTTCTCAATTCCAGTACCAGCTGGTTCATCTTTGCTCTTAAGCACTAGCAGCTGGTTGACATCGTTTCAGCTGGTTCATCATGCTCCAGCTGATTTAACTTGGCCTCCGCCTGATTACGAACAGCTGATTCAACTCTGGACGTCTCCATCGCTAATTCAACTGCCGATTCTATGAACACCAAACCAACTGCTGAATCTTTATATAGAAAACCATCGGCTGGATAGATTCTGTTACTGTTCATCATCTTCTTCGATAGCTAGAATCTGCACACTTAATTGGAATTGTTAGAAACACAATAATAGGTTTTGTGTAATTCAAAACTTAATTAGGATCTGTCAAAACAGATCCAACAGTAGCTTTGAACCTCTTGCTGATGAACGATACTGGGATGAACCGGAGTTTCAATTGCAACACAATCCATGTAGACGTGAAAGAAGAAGATGGGGCAGGGACAGAACAACTCGATTGCGAAACGAAATGGATAGTGCGATAATCAGAGAGCGTCAACGACGACCAGATACATAAAAATTTGAAGAATAGTGGCTGCAGTTAATTTGTCTTTGTACAACATAATTAATGCAATTATGAATTCGTGTTGTAACATTATTTCGATATGTTTGTTAAGTTATGATGTTATTTCATTATGTTCCATATTATCTTTCATAGATATATATTTTCAGTGTAACTTGTTTCAGAATATCTTTCATTGTACTTTTTAAGATGTCAATGTAACGAATATATAGTAAATGTATTGTAAATCAACATTAATACAACATTCAGTAATACAAATGATGGCCTGTTCCACATTTAGTAGGTCTGTGTCTTCTTCTTCCCCTACCCAACTCCACATCTTCATCACCCAAATTTTGTTCACTCGTAGCATAAGTATCATAATCAGCAGCAATATTCTGCTCACCTGAATAACTCGGGAAATGGATGGGTGTGACAATATTTCTTTCAGCGTGATCATGAACATTCTGTTGAAGATTGACATTTAGAAGATCTGGCAAACTCTGGACATTTGACCGAATTGGAGTCTAATAACCTTGGTCTACAAAGGACTGGTGCGAAGCAAATACGTCAAATGGATCAACATGACCAGATGGCTCTACAGTATTGACAACACTCGAAGGGACCGTCATAGTATCATAAACATAAGACGGAGCAGACGGCCCTGCAGATGACTGTTCAGACACAAACACATCATATAGCTCAACATTATCAGATGGCCCTGAAAAGGACTGATGAGAATCCAGAGACGGCGTACTGAAATTTAAATTGTATGGCATACTATGATGTCCGGCAACCAAAGGATCATATGAAAGTGGTCTGTAACCAACTCCATGTACACTGGGAGATATAACACGGGCAGTTACGCGCTCAAACCACGGCATGTAGTCATCATCAGTTTGTCTGGAGCGTCCATGTTGTTCACCATCAACGACCAACCTAAACTTCATGTTCCACAACATGATGGCATCCATATGGTATGACTTCCAATCTGTGTTTCTATGTCCTATTCTGGTCACGTTGTGAAGGGAATCGTTGTCCAATGCAGGTACGGGAATGGATTGCCTCATTTTAAACTGCCGCATTACCTGATTAGGACGATGCATCTCCATAATCTCGAAGCAAATCAGAGGACAAACACAGCGCCAGATCTTATTGTCGTATGACTCAATGATTGTTTTAACATCAATATAATTGCTTCCACACACTGTCCAGTTAAACTGCACCAAAAAAATAATTACAAAAAATTAAATATTACGAAGTAATTAAAAAACATAATAAATTTAATATTACCTCGTCATTGTTCATTTGATCGAAACATGCTCTAATAGTTCTAACAGCATGTGTTGGCGCATGTGTGTAACTAAATAGGGAATTCCACCTAATAATTTAAAACAACATTAATTATATTTAAAATGACTTTCGTAATTATGTTATGTTATAAATAAATAGTTAAATATTTTACCATGCACCGTAGGGCGGTATTGGTGTATGTCCATCAGGTTGAATATTTGGTGCAACAAGTGCTAAATTATCTCTGTTGGGATTAACAAGTTTTATTCTGCTCCAGGCCCATATCTGTAAATAAAATGAATACGGTTAAAATTATGATATATAGTGAAACATCAATTGAAAATTTAATGAAATTACCTGTAAAATATAAAGCGGTCCAGATATTATACATTTTCCTATATTTGTCGTATTACACAACTGTCGATATAGAAATGCTAAGACCATACTCCCCCAACTATATGCATTCACCTGATATGTGTAATAAAGTAAACCGTGTTAAAATTTTTATATAGTCAAATAATTAATAAAATTAATAGATGTACCAGATGAATGTCTCGGAGTAGTTGCAAAAACATGAGTCTAACTTAGCATCATTGATAATCTGGAAACATTATCCCTTCAACTATCATCAACGCCACACATCAACTATATTTCAGGACATCTTACTCCGAACTATCATCGCTAATATGTGTAGCGATACAATGTTTGTCTAGAGCGGTCATAGATAAATGTCCACATTTGAAATGTGACTGTGCAGGCTCAAACCCCAACAAATCCAAACATATATGTCGCCATTGTCGCACTGAATGTGAATGATCTACTCCAGACACAGACTCACTATCAATTCGTAGACCCCAAATAATATATACATCCTGCAAGGTTATCGTGGCTTCACCATAATGAAAATGAAATATATGAGTTTCACGATGCATATATGCGTTTCACGATGCCATCGCTCAATAAGTGCAGTAATAAGATGGTTATCATATGTACAAAAACCACACATCAATACACCATAGAACCCCATATATTGTAAGTAAGCAAAATACGATTGTGAATATTTTTTCCACGGACGGAACCCCCTCGCCGGAACGATCGGAACAAGATTCCCGACGGCGACGACGGGCAGCGGGCGAAGACGGCGGGCAGCGGGCGGCGGCTGCGGCGTGGGGAGGAGAGGAAAGAAAAATATAAGTTGAACAGCTTTTGGTACGTCTTAAATGAATACCCCAGGACCTTTATTTATAGATTTTCCATGGGCTTGAACCATCTTAATGGGCTTGGGTCGGGCCCAGGCCCAGGGTGAACATTGGTTTCAAGTCCATCAATGTGGCTCCATCATAATCCCGATCGACGATCAGATCGAATCGATCTACACGGTTTACAAAACTAAGCATTATGACGTGAAAATAATTTTTCGGACCACATAATCCAAAATAGCAGTTTGGCCCCTGTAAGCTTTAAGGATAGTCAAACTAGCCCAAGCTTAGGGAAATTGCATTTTGACCCAACTTAATTTAGGAAGTCGCACTTCCATCCTTCCTCCTCCTATACTCAACAAATTGAGCTTAATTTCCGTACGGGAATTGAGAAACCAGTACTTATGTGACCCTCAATGGTTCAGGGATACAGCTAGCCGTGGACTCACAACATTTGTGACTCCGAAACCACATTTTCGGACTAACCCATCGGATCATGGTAAAGCGTCTAGCAACATCGCCCCATGATCCCCTAGGTATCACTGATAGTGTCACGCCCCGAGACCGAGACTCATGACATCGGCAATTTTGAACAATTATAAAATTATAAAACATTAAGCCAGCATAGCATAGCTCGAACCAGTCTATTACATATCCAAAATCATATTGTTTTTACATCGGAAAAATCAGAGAAATTTGCGGAAGCAAAAATAATTAAATTACATCAACAAAGCTGAATCTTCACCAGCCCCAGAATTGTTCTTGTTCTTCTTCTTCTACCTGCTCTTCCTTCTTATCTGGGTGGAGAAGTAAGGAGTGAGTGTTTGGGGAAACACTCAGCAAGTGGGGGATACCATTCGAGCATAACAAATATACATATATACATGACTGAATTCAGAGCAGAACATAACCAGAACAGAGCAGAGCATAACAGAGCATAGCATAGCATAACAAAATTTCAATTATATATATATATATATATAATATCAAACGAACATAGATAGCAAAAGCCCACTTATAATTTGAAGTCTGAATCTGCGTGAAAAGGGTCGGTTATCGAAATCTGAACGGTTCCAAACGCGCAGAAATGTTCGGCCCTTGCAAGAAATCTGGTGTGAAATCTGGTAGCAAAACTTCTGGAGCACGACGCAGGTTCACAATTTGCGTAGGATTTTGGCTAAGAAATCTGCTAGAATTTCCATAGAACTTTTGCGTGAATAAATGTTGCTTTTCTGACTGTGAATTTCGAAATAGTGTGGGAGAATCTGAGGCTACCATCGGCTATTTATAGGTGTTGAGGAGGGAATTCAAGCGCCTGTAATTTATGAGTCTTAATTCCCTGATTTCACGCTCATTAATCGACTGTTACAAGCGCAGGATTTAAACCATGGCTTTAAGAGTTTTAATTGGCCATTAATCCTCTCCATTTGGCCGTTACTGCGTGAAATCTGCCTTGTACGCATGAAAATTCCTTCTGAATTTCACGGGTGAAGTTTCCTGTATCAAGAATCTGGATTCGCTTCGAGAAATTTGAATTTGAATATGCTAGCGTACGCACAGATCTGAACTCGCATTGTGAAGTCTGAATTTCGTGAAGTCTGAATTTCGTGAAGTCTGAATGTCGAAAGATCTGGTTGGAGACGTCTGGTTGGAGAGATCTGGTTGGAGAGATATGTTGCCACGGGGAAAATGCTGCGACGTCGTTTAGGCAAGTAGCGCGAGTAGATTTCTAACGTTGGGCTCTTCTTCAGATTTCATGAAATCGACGTCGTTTTGCTTGGCTTTAGCGCGAACTTCAATACGTCGTCGTTTGGATAGTTGCACGCGAGTTGCCCGACGAATCTGGTTTGACCATGAGAGATCTGGTTTGACCACCTTTTTTTTTTTGGTTTTCACATCCCTCTCTCCTTAAAAGAAGTTTCGTCCTCGAAACTTTGGTTACCTTGATTTTAAAAAAGGTAGGGATATTGGCTGCGCATCTTTTCTTCCACTTCTCATGTGGCTTCTCTCTCGGTGTGGTTGGACCACTAGACTCTGACATAAGGAATCGTTCTTCGTCTGAGTACCTGGTACTTTTTGTCCACGATTCTAATCGGGATTTCTTCATAGCTCAGTCCTTGGTTCAAATTCCCTTCCACAAGGAGTGGCCCTTCATCAAGAACGTGATTAGAGTCCGAGATATATCTCTTTAGTTGAGATACATTGAAGACATTATGGATTCTTGACATACTGGGCGGTAAGGCCAGTCTGTAGGCAAGTGTTCTGACTTTTTCTAAGATTTCGAATGGTCCGACATACCGGGGATTCAGTTTTCTGGCCTTATCAAATTGGACTACTCCTTTCATTGGTGAAACCTTAAGGTACACTTTTTCACCTATCTCGAAGGCCAAGGGTCTTCTCTTTAGATCTGCCCAGCTTTTCTGTCGATCCTGGGCTGCCTTCATTCTCTCCTTTATAATGGCTACCTTTTTCACTGTCTCTTGAACGAGCTCAGGTCCCGTGATAGCTTTTTCTCCGACTTCATCCCAATACAACGACGATCGGCATTTTTGTCCATAAAGGGCTTCAAATGGTGCCATTTCGATGCTGCTGTGATAGCTGTTGTTGTACGCAAACTCTATTAGGGGTAGATGTTCGCTCCGATTACTACCGAAGTCAAATGTGCAAGTCTGTAACATGTCTTCTAGGGTCTGGATGGTCCTCTCAGTTTGGCCATCTGTCTGCGGATGATAAGCAATACTGAGAGTAACCTTACTTCCCATGGCTTCTTGGAAGCTCTTCCAGAAACGAGATACGAACCTTGGGTCTCTATCTGACAGGATGCTTGTTGGAACTTCGTGCAGCCTGACGATGTTGTCCATGTACAAGGAAGCTAGCTTATCCAAGCCGTAGTTCATTCGGACAGGCAGAAAGTGCACGGATTTTGTTAACCTATCCACGATTACCCATATTCCATCGTGGCCTAGTCTTGTCTTCGGTAGACCAACTACAAAGTCCATGGATATGTTTTCCCACTTCCATTCTGTAATTTCCAGTGGTTGTAACAATCCTCCAGGTCTTTGATGTTCTGCCTTGACTTGTTGGCATACGTGGCATCTAGCGACGAAATCAGCAACATCTCTTTTCATCCCATTCCACCAGAAGTGTTCTTTCAAATCTCTGTACATCTTTGTACTTCCCGGGTGGATTGAGAACTTGGAGCATGGTTGGGCTGAGACTGAAGATAGTATCACCTTGTTCATATTCTTCCGACTTAGCGCATCGGCCACCTTATTTGCTTTTCCTGGGTGGTAGTTGATCGTTAAGTCGTAGTCCTTTAACAACTCGAGCCATCTCCTTTGTCTCAAATTCAATTCCTTCTGGGTGAATATGTACTTGAGACTTTGATGGTCGGTGAATACTTCGCACTTTGCCCCATAAAGATAGTGCCGCCAAATCTTTAGAGCAAAAACTACCGCAGCAAGCTCTAAGTCGTGAGTTGGGTAGTTGCGTTCATGCGTCTTCAGTTGTCTTGAGGCATAAGCAATTACTCTGCCATCTTGCATGAGCACACACCCTAGTCCTTCTTTCGATGCATCGCTGTAGATGGTAAAGTCCTTGTCTCCTATAGGTAGCGTCAGAACAGGGGCAGATGCAAGCTTCGTCTTCAGAGTCTCGAATCTTGTCTCACATTCTTACTCCAGTTGAACTTGGAGTTCTTCTGGGTGAGTCTAGTGAGTGGTAAGGCTATTGAGGAGAAGCCTTCTACGAACTTCCGATAATAGCCGGCCAATCCCAAGAAGCTTCTAACTTCTGTCATCGTCTTAGGTGCAGGCCAGTCCATGATGGCTTCTACCTTCTTTGGATCCACTGATACGCCTTCTTCGGAGATTATATGGCCTAGGAATGCCACACTCTTCAGCCAGAATTCACATTTCTTGAATTTGGCGTACAGCTGTTTCTCTCGCAGGGTTTGGAGAGTAATTCGGAGATGTTCCTTGTGGTTTTCTTCACTTGATGAATACACGAGTATATCATTTATGAACACAACCACAAATTTGTCGAGGAATGGCTTGAACACGCGGTTCATGAGGTCCATGAAGGCCGCTGGTGCATTAGTTAGACCAAATGGCATTACCGTGAATTTGTAATGGCCATATCTTGTTCTAAATGCAGTTTTCGGAACATCCCCAGCCTTGATCTTCAGCTGGTGATAACCCGACCTCAAATCCAACTTTGAGAATGTTGAAGCTCCCTTGAGTTGATCAAAGAGGTCGTCGATTCTTGGAAGAGGATACTTGTTCTTGATTGTGATCTTGTTCAACTCTCTGTAGTCGATACACAATCTCATGGTTCCATCCTTCTTCTTGAAGAACAAGACTGGAGTTCCCCAAGGTGACACACTGGGTCGGATCTGCTTTTTGTCTAGCAGTTCCTGTAGTTGATCCTTGAGCTCCTTGAGTTCTGCAGGTGCCATTCGATAGGGTGCCTTGGATATTGGGGCCGACCCTGGCACTAAGTTGATTTCGAACTCAATCTCTCTGTCAGGAACCTTTCCAGGTAAGTCATCTGGAAATACATCTGCGAACTCTTGCACTACTGGGATGTCTTCTATCTTGAGTTCGTCTCCCTATTTTACTTCATGGATCATAGCCAAGAAAACTTCTGCTCCGGCTTCATGGCTGCCCACGCTTGGGCCGCAGAAAGTAGGGACTTTCGCTCCTTGTCCTTACCATGATATATCAAATCTTCTTGATCGAGGGTTTGGAGCTTCACGCTCTTACCTCGGCAATCCACTAATGCATGGTGCTTAGCGAGCCAGTGCATCCCTAATATGGCGTCAAACTCGATCATGTTGAGTTGTATCAGGTTTGCGGAGAATGAATGGCCGCTTATCGAAATCTCGCAGTTTCGATGGATCTTATATGTTTCAATGGTAGCGTTGGTAGGAGTTGTTACTCTATAGGGTTCATATAGAATTTCAGGCTCTAACCCTAACTTTTTAGCAAATCTCCTAGACACAAACGAATGCGTAGCACCACAATCAAACAACACATAAGCAGACAGCTTGTTTATAGAAATGGTACCTGCCACCACGTCACTAGCGTCTTCAGCTTGCTCCTGTGTCATTGCGAACACGCGAGCGTTGGGCTTGTCCTCTCGGGGCTTTGGCTTGTTCGGAGTCATATTGCTTGATCCAGCCTTTGGACCTTGGTTTTCCGGACAATCCTCAATTCGGTTGCCCAACTTTCCACACTTGAAGCATGCACCGCTCTGCTTGCGACAGTCTCCACTATGACGTTGGCCGCAGGAGGAGCAAGTTGGCAACGTCCGGTTATTCGTCGTAGGTGCCGAGCCGCGGTTGTTGAAGTTTGGCCGCTTGTTATTAGGCCCACCGTGCGAAGTTTGAGCATTGAGGGGGCGCTTGTTTTTGTTGTCCGCTTCCCGCCTCTTTATGTCATTCTCAGCTCGGATTGCAGCTCCCATTAAGTCTTCAAGACTCTTGGCTTGGTAGACTGCGAGGGCTGACTGGATACGACTGTTCAGACCCTTCTTGTATCGGTGCATCTTTAGAGTATTATGAAAAATATGGTTACCAGGGGCAGGTGCTGAGCCACGGTTGTTGAGGTTCGGCCACTTTTTCTTAGGCCCACCATTTGAAGTCTGAGCATTGAAGGGGCGTTTGTTCTTGTTGTCAGCTTCCCGCCTCTTTATGTCATTTTCTGCTCGGATTTTAGCTCCCATCAAGTCTTCAAGACTCGTGGCTTGGTAGACTACGAGGGCTTACTGGATTCGGCTATTCATACCCTTCTTGTATCGGTTCATCTTTATAGTATTATCTGCCATGATCGTTGGGACTTAGATGCCCAATCAATTGAACTTGGAGGTATACTCTACTACCGAAATATCTGCGGTCTGAGTGAAGGTCTCAAACTCGCTGAGCCGTTGCATTCTGACTTCCGTGGGAAAGTATTGTTTCAAGAATGCTTCCCGAAACCTTTGCCACGTGATTTGTCCATTTTCAGCCATGGTTGGCTCGACTGTTTCCCACCATTTCCCAGCCTTTCCGTCCAGAAGTGGTGTTACCACATCTACCTTGAAAGCATCTGGGATTTCTAGTAGTCGAAGTTGCGTCTCAATGTTCTTCATCCACGTCTGGGCAACTTCGGGGTCATGGCTCCCATCGAAGGTGGGGGCTTTGTTCTTGCGGAGGGACTCATAGTATAACTTTTTCCCACGAGGTGGAGGGGGAGGAGGAGGAGCTTGGTTGTTGTTGTTGGGGTTAACCAACCCTTGCAGAGTCGTGGCAACTATGGAGCAATTGCCATCAGATCTTCTCTACTAAGACCACCTCACGAATTGGGGTTGGAGGGTCCTTCACCTCCATTGTTTCTATCACTTCTACGGTCTCCAACCATATTCTGCCATAGGAAAGCTTTACTAAGAATGAAGGCGTATAAATGTGAAAGGTCGAGAATAAGATATCATGAAGGGCTAAGCAATTTATCTGAATAGAAGGATGAATTGAATACAAAGCTAAAATATTTCCTATTCATCATCTATCTCTCACTCGCCCAAAGGAATATCCTCAATCTCTTCCTCTTCCGGTTGTTCTTCCGGTTCTTCCTCCCATTCATCATCGAATGGAGCAGGAGCATTGTTCGCTTCTTGGAGACCTTGGATTGTTTGGAGTAGGCTATCCTTCTCCTCTACCAGGGCCTCGATGATCAAGTGTTGTGCTTGCATCGAGTCTTCGGCTCCTTGGATGCGAGCCTAAACCTTCTGATGGCACTCCACATGGTTGGCTTTAGCTTGTTGTTTCTTAAATTTCATCTTTTCTATCTTTTTGGACATGCTAAGGCCTATTTCAGTAAGTCCAGCGATGACTTTGTGTGAGGCTTCTAGTGCTACTTGGGTATCCTCAAGTTCTTTCTTCGTAGTGGCCAATCCTCGTCTCTCACCGGCTAATTGGGCTCTAAGGCGCCTAATCGTGCGGCCTTGGTTATCGAGGGCAATCTGTTTCATACGGAGGGCAGCCACAGCACGAGTACGGGGAGCAGAGAGGGCCATTTCCTAAAAATCGAAGGTATTTCCAAAAATAGAAAGTTGTGAGGTTAATCCATAAACAGAAAATACTAACCATAGGGATTTCAGAACAGTTGACGGAACTGAAATCGGAGTCCTGTACAAAAAGTTATTGCATTTTCAAATATTTCCAAAAATGGCAAAACGTGTTTTCGGATGGCAGTACTGGTCTTTCACCAAAATCTGAAATTCGTCCCGAACCTTGAAAATTTCAGATTTGGTTTCCCAGCTGGATTATGAACCTGGTGAGCTCTGATACCACTAAAATGTCACGCCCCGAGACCGAGACTCATGACATCGGCAATATTAAACAATTATAAAATTGTAAAACATTAAGCCAACAAAGCATAGCTCGAACCAGTCTATTACATATCCAAAATCATATTGTTTTTACATCGGAAAAATCAGAAAAATTTGCGGAAGCGAAAATAATTAAATTACATCAACAAAGCTGAATCTTCACCAGCCCTAGAATTGTTCTTGTTCTTCTTCTTCTACCTGCTCTTCATTCTTATCTGGGTGGAGAAGTAAGGGGTGAGTGTTTGGGGAAACACTCAGCAAAGTGGGGGATACCATTCGAGCATAACAATATACATATACGGAATAACGGATTTAACAGAGCATATACAGAACAGAGCATAGCATTATAGGTAGCACTGATAGTCACTTTGTTTCCATGGTTTACTGATCAGTCCCTAATTTTTACTCCTCTAAGGGGTCGAGGCCATAGTTACACCTTGTAACTCAGAGTGCGGA
>KQ991616.1:433906-525816 GCA_001598015.1 Dorcoceras hygrometricum
TACTTCAACGACATCGTTTCATTTAATACGATTGTCTTAGTAAGAGATCTTGCAGCTGGTTTCTGTTTATTCCAGCTGGTTCATTTTAGCGATATTTGTGAACAGCAGAGATCTGTTTTGTTTCATAAGTGCTGTTCCATTCTCTTGCGACTGGTTTTCTTTTCACCAGTTTCATTTCAACGATATGTTTCCAAAGTCGAATTCGATACTCAGTAAAGTTTTAAAATGGGAAGCAAATGTTTAAAATGATGGAACCCGATGATTTACAGAAATTTCAAGGAATGTTTAAAGAAAGGATTGTTAAGGAACAAAAGCTATTTTAGATTATGGCATAGATAGTTGACGGTCACCCATGAGCTATACGCTAGAACGTCATTTGATCAAGTGCAACACGGACCACATAGAACTTATATGCCATGATCAACTGAAAATGATATTGAAATTGTTAACAATGAGAAGTTGGTCCCCTGTTTCTGTCATTGAATGTTTATTGAACTGTTTACTAAAATGATATTGTTCATTGGAGTTCCTTAACATATGTATTGAACAGATGTCCACCTGTATATTTGAATTGTTATTACCCAGGTTTTACTTGCTGATCCTCTAGGCTCACTAGCTTTTAAAATGGTGCAGGTGCGACAACTGATGGAAGAACAGTAGGTGAAACTTGAAACCAGCAGCTGGGTGGTTGTGTTTATCAAGGGACCAACGTAATCCGTGTCTAGGATAATGCTGTTGTATCTTTTGTAGGATCTGTATTAGATCAGTTGCAACGGTTGTATATTTACATAGAATAGCAGCTGGTTGTAAATCGCAATTGCAAAGTTATATAATATACTCTGTTTTTCCGCAAACAAGTTTCAGCAATTGGCGCCGTAATTAGTATTGTGTCTGTGTCTGGTTTGTGTTTCGAGTTTTCTTTCAAGTTATAGGAGATACAGCCTATAGCGAATTACTTTTTAGCCTTCTTTTATTCGAAAATTTTTATTCACCCCAATTCTCGTGGCCCGTTGGGTTCGGGCGTCACATTAACTCCCTACCAACTTGTGAGTCTTGTCTCAAGAGAAAAATGACTAAATTGCCCTTCACGGGCAAAGCTGAACGTGTCTAAGGCCTACTGGATTTGATCCACACTGATGTGTGTGGCCCACTTAGCATTGGTACTAAGTTCGGGCACACCTACTTCATCACCTTTACCGATGATCACTCTAGGTATGGGTACTTGTACTTAATGAAGCACAAGTCTGAATCCTTTGAAAAGTTCAAAGAATTCAAGGCTGAAGTAGAAAATCAGTTGGGGAAAAGTATTAAAACGCTTAGATCCGATCGAGGTGGAGAATACTTAAGTACCGAATTTCAAGACTATCTCAAAGAGAATGAGATTCTCTCACAGTGGACCCCTTCGGCCACACCACAACTCAATGGTGTAGCGGAGCGTCGTAATCGAACCTTGATGGACATGGTTCGATCTATGATGAGTTCCACTGAACTTCCTACCTCGTTTTGAGGCTATGCGCTCGAAACGGCGGTAATGTTGTTGAACAATGTCCACATAAAGGCAGTGGATCAAACTCCATATGAGATATGGATGGGCTAGCCATCCAAGTACTCATACTTGAGGATTTGGGGATGTCCTGCTTACGTGAATACAGTGGGAGATAAGCTGGATAATAGATCCATCTTATGTTACTTCATTGGGTATCCAAAGAATTCTATTGGATACTACTTCTACTATCCAAATGAAATAAAAGTGTTTGTTCCAGAAATGCGACCTTTCTAGAAAGGGAGTTTCTACTTGATAGAAAAGGCAAGATAGTAGAACTCGAAGAGGTTCGAGAACCAACTGAAGTACCAAGTGAGTCTCCCGCACCTCAAGAGCCAATACTTGACATGGACACGCCTAGGAGATCTGAAAGGGTTCTTAGGGCTCCTGTTAGATATGGTTTCCTTCTTGAAGATGATCAAAGTGATCAAACTGTTGGATGTGATCCAAGAACCTTCAAGGAGGCGATTTCCGATGCTGATTCTAATTTATGGCTTGAAGCGATGCAATCTGAGATTGACTCAATGCATTCAAACCAAGTTTGGACTCTTGTTAATCCTCCCGAAGGAATAGTTCCTATTGGGTGTAAATGGATATACAAGAGAAAACTTGGGCCTGATGGTAAGGTACTGACCTACAAAGCACGACTGGTCGCGAAAGGTTACACTCAAAGACAAGGTGTTGACTATGACGAAACCTTCTCACCAGTCGCAATGTTCAAGTCAATTAGAATCCTACTAGCCATAGCCGCATGGTACGACTATGAGATATGGCAAATGGATGTGAAAATTCCGTTCCTTAATGGAAACATTAAGGAAGAGATCTATATGATGCAGTCTGAGGGTTTCACGTCTGTAGGAAGTGAGCATAAAGTATGCAAACTTCAAAGATCGATATACGGTCTCAAACAAGCATCGAGAAGTTGGAACCTGAGATTTGATGAAACGATTAAATAATTTGGTTTCATCAAGAATCCGGAGGAGCCATGTGTGTATAAGAAGGTAGTTAAAAATGCTGTGACATTCCTTGTACTTTATGTTGATGACATTCTGCTCATTGGGAATGATGTAGGAATGTTGCAATCAACAAAAGTATGATTTTCTAGTAAATTCTCAATGAAGGACATGGGTGAAGCATCCTAATTCTAGGAATACAGATCTATAGAGATAGATCGAAAAGGATGCTCGGACTCACCCAAGCTACCTACGTCGATACCATACTTAAGCGGTTCTCTATGGAAGAGTCCAAGAGAGGGCACCTACCTATGTGCCACGAGGTCACTCTATCTAAGTCTATGTGTCCAAAGACTGATGAGGAGATAGAGATTATGACACGTGTGTCATAGCCTCGGCAATAGGTAGTATTATGTATGGCATGATCTCAACTAGACCGGATGTCGCATATGCTCTGAGTGTCACGAGCCGTTACCAAGCCAACCCCGACCAAATGCATTGGAAGGCCGTGAAAGATATTCTTAAGTACTTACGAAGGACTAAGAATATGTTCATGGCCTATGGGGGTGGTGAACTGAAATTGGAAAGCTACACTAATTCTAGCTTCCAATGTGATGTGGATGATTTGAAGTCAACCTCTGGTTTTGTATTCATGCTCAATGGTGGTGCTGTCTCTTGGAAGAGTTCCAAGCAAGACACCATCGCGGATTCAACTAGTGAGGCTGAGTACATCGCAGCATCAGCTGCTGCTAAAGAGGCGGTTTGGATGAGGAATTTCGTCCAAGAGTTGGGCGTAATCCCTGAAGGAGTTGGTCCAGTCCCGGTGTATTGTGACAACATGGGTGCCATTGCGCAAGCAAATGATCCTAGGTCTCACCAAAGATACAAACATATACTGAGGAAATACCACATAATCCGGGATATGTAGCTAGAGGTGACATAGCAGTCGAGAGAGTCGCCTCAGCAGACAACACTGCTGATCCACTTACGAAGCCCTTGCCAGGACCGTTGTTTGAAAAACATCGCGAAATAATGGGACTGCGTCTGATGAGTAGTTGGCTTTAGGGCAAGTGGGAGATTGTTAGAGTAGGTGCCCAACTAGCCAACTTGTGGCGTGTGGGTTATTATTGACTCTTTGTAAAACGATCTTTATTTATGAAATTAGTATTCTTTTATGGCATTCTTTATCTTCATTATTTTATAATGTTAACAATTGTGTTGGATAAAGACCTAGAATACATCATAGTGTATGTTAGATGTGATAGTGGATATGATGGCTATCATGAAACACATCTAATACTCACTGTGTGTTCTAAACTCGTTCCTAGTCGATTGGGCCGTCAAAATGAGGATAAGGCCGCCCGAGTTTGAGACTAGCATCTCTGATGTGAAGTACCACGTTTCATTGGTAGGGAACATTGTGATGTTCTGAGCATGCAGATGGATAGTGACCTGGTGATCTATCGAACTACCCTTGTTCGGACTTTTCAAGTGATTACCATTTGTCGAGTGGATTAAGTCCGAGGTCTTGGTTGTACAGATTAGCCTTATTACTCGAAACGTCATTGAGACTCTACATGATAGGTGCCTCACTTTGACCCGTTTACCGACTCAGTTGGGGTCATCAGGTGGCGGAGTTGGGTGAGGTCCCGATGCATGTAGGAGTCGATGCTTCGTTGTCGATGATTCACCGCTCGCCCTAGTGCGTGGATATCCTATGCTATCTGAGGAGATAAACTACCCTTGTTCGGACTTTTCAAGTGATTACCATTTGTCGAGTGGATTAAGTCCGAGGTCTTGGTTGTACAGATTAGCCTTATTACTCGAAACGTCATTGAGACTCTACATGATAGGTGCCTCACTTTGACCCGTTTACCGACTCAGTTGGGGTCATCAGGTGGCGGAGTTGGGTGAGGTCCCGATGCATGTAGGAGTCGATGCTTCGTTGTCGATGATTCACCGCTCGCCCTAGTGCGTGGATATCCTATGCTATCTGAGGAGATAATAGTGTGACAAATCTCTGGCCAGAGTACTAGATGTGTTTTGGGTAAATGGGTTTGCCTAGTAACACACGCGATTCATTATTTGATCTCCAAGATGTATGCATGATTATTGGATCTCTAGCGACTCTCGATTTACCAATGATCGTTGATCTGATCGGGATATTTGTGTTGAAATGACCGTACTGTACGCTAACCATGACCGACTGGTTCTTGCAGGCACTATCAGTGATACCCAGGGGATCATGGGGCGATGTTGCTAGACGCTTTACCATGATCCGATGGGTTAGTTCGAAAATGTGGTTTCGGAGTCGCAAATGTTGTAAGCCCACGGCTAGCTGTATCCCTGAACCATTGAGGGTCACACAAGTACTGGTTTCTCGATTCCCGCACGAAAATAAAGCTCAATTTGTTGAGTATAGGAGGAGGAAGGATGGAAGTGCGACTTCCTAAAATTAAACAGGGTCAAAAATGCAATTTCCCTAAAGTTTGGGCTAGTTTGACTATCCCTGAAACTTGCAGGGGCCAAACTGCTATTTTGGATTAGGTGGTCCGAAAAATTGTTTTCGCATCATAATGCTCAGTTTTGTAAACTGTATAGATCGGTCCAATCTGATCGTCGATCGGGATTATGATGAAGCCACTGCAGTGGACATGAGACGAATGTTCATATGGGCCTGGGCCCGACCCAAGCCCATTAAGGCGGTTCAAGCCCATGAAGAAATCTATATATAGGGCCCTAGGGTTAGCATTGAGAGATACACCAAAGCCCTAGATTTCTTCCTCCCTTCTCCCCACTCTCCTTGCGCCGCCGCCTCCCTTGCCGTCACCGCCCGCCGTCGACGCGCCACCGCCACCACCGCCGCCTGTCGCCGCCGTCGTACTTGTTCCGACCTTTCCGACGAGGAGATTCCGTTCGTGAAATCTTCGTCGTGTTTTCTAGTGCAGACCGATGAAGGAATCGAGAATCCAGTCGTGGACCGGATTAAGAGGACAACAACCGCCTACCGTTGAAGTGCCGATTTCCTCGTGAAATTGGTCGGAGCCAGGCGCCTAGACGCCAGCAAGGTACCAATCTAAACATCCTATGCATGTTTAGTTGCTGTTACTATTGTGTATTGACCGTTCCCGGGTCCAAATTTTTAAATCTTCTGCTGCGCCCCGGGAGCGGGATCCGGATCCGCCGCTGCGCCAACATCCTGTGCTTCTTCGGGTTCAGCAGGAAGGGCGTTGATCTGGTCGGGGACCTAGGTACCATAGCCTCTTGCCTTAGTCACGTAGTCACCTATACCCGAACTCGTGTTATGCTCGAACTGGTATCTAATTTGCGTTTCTTTTTGCAGACAAGCGCAGGGGTAAAGCGGCGATGCTAAAGGAAATTGAGGAGGCTGAGGCGGCCTCCTCGGAAGCAGCCGCGCCCCCGACGAAGGCGACGAAGAAGAGGAAAGCCTCCACTCCCGTGGAGAAGGAGGACCGATTTCGAGTTTCGTAGGGAAAAAAATAAAAAATTAAATTTTGGTTTTTTAAAAGAAAAAAGGAAATTCATTTTTAAAGAAAAATAGTTTTTTTATAATTTAATTTGAAATTGAAATTTTGATTTTTGAAATTCGAAGTTTGAATTGAATTTTGATATTTGAATTTGAATTTTAATTAATTCGAATTTTAATTTAAATATTTGAATTTTGAATTCGAATCTTAATTTGTGTTTGAATTCGAATTTGAATTTAAAAGAATAATAATTGAGATTTGAATTTGAAATTTGAAATTTGAAATGTAAATAATTTCAAAAAATAAATGTAATTGAATAACGATACAAATAAGTTAAAATTACAATAGAAAATAAAAGACGAATTATATTGGGACCTTGACTAATCACTTGTGCCTACTCCAGTTGTTGTTCTAGAAGTGCCCTCGGTGTCTTCATCGTCATTTGTCTCGTTTTGGCTATCATGTGTTCTTGAGGCAGCTCTCGGTCAATCGTTAAGAAGACATTGTGCTTCCAAATTCTCCGGCCTAATAGTAGATCTCCTCTCATCCAGCGTGTTTCGTCACATGCTAAATGATTGCTCCACTGCAATCGTTGAAACAGGACATGCAAGAATCTCCTTTGCCATAAAGACAAAATGGGATATACTTGCGTCTTTTGAGCCCACCATCTCAGTATTCGAACGTGTCCTCGTCTACAGCACTAAAATCAAAAGTAGTGGTTAAATAATTCTCAAGTTCCAGATTGGAACTTGAGGATCCTCGAGGACGTTTCGTCCGGTCACGAATTAAATTTTGAGCCTTGGATAGTCGTGATGTGGTGCTACTAGAGGTGGTGTGTTGTTGTGCTTGCGTAGCAACTTGTGAACCATATTTTTCATTATATTCAGTATAAATTTCAGTTAAACTATTTCTAACACTCAAAATAATCATGAAAGAAGAAGGGCATGCGTCAGTAATTGGATCCAAGGAATCATAGTACAATGTAAGCAATTCACTTAAACCATCTAATTTAAGTCTAGGGTCTAAAACTATAGCACATAAAAATATATCAGGAATATTAAAAAAATATTTTTCCCATTTTGTTTTCATACTAATAATGCATTCAATTAATGCGGGATCATTAGAATTTAAATGTTCGCTAAAAATACATGAAACATTACAAAGATATGTTACAACTAAATGACATGTAGGATAATAAACACCAGAAAATTGGTCAGTGACATCATTAAAAACTTTTAAAATTTCACATATAGTGGTGCAAATATTTCATTGGTTTGAATATAAATAAATATTAGAAGATTGAACAATTTGCCCAAAAATCCACATAGTAAATCTTTATATTCGAATGTGAACAACAAAAGTTTGTACGTTGAGTTCCAACGTGTTGGAACATCACGCGCAAACCGTTTCGCCCTCATGCCATTTAATTTACAAAATTTACCCCATTGTTTCATAACTTGGAAGGAATCATAGTACAATATAAGCAATTCACCTAAACCATTTAATTTAATTATAGGGTCTAAAACTATAGCACATAAAAATATATCAGGAATATTAAAAAAATATTTTTCCCATTTTGTTTTCATACTAATAATGCATTCAATTAATGCGGGATCATTAGAATTTAAATGTTCGCTAAAAATACATGAAACATTACAAAGATATGTTACAACTAAATGACATGTAGGATAATAAACACCAGAAAATTGGTCAGTGACATCATTAAAAACTTTTAAAATTTCACATATAGTGGTGCAAATATTTCATTGGTTTGAATATAAATAAATATTAGAAGATTGAACAATTTGCCCAAAAATCCACATAGTAAATCTTTATATTCGAATGTGAACAACAAAAGTTTGTACGTTGAGTTCCAACGTGTTGGAACATCACGCGCAAACCGTTTCGCCCTCATGCCATTTAATTTACAAAATTTATCCCATTGTTTCATAAATTGGGGATGTGTACACAGATAATGAATTGCAGATCTAATTGATTTAATATAAAGTTCTAAACTTTTAAGATCATCTTGTACTCACAAGTTAAAAATATGACATGTGCATCTAATATGTACCACCTATCGATGGTTGACACATTCTAATTAATTCATCAATACTACAAGTGTTTGCACTTGCATTATCAAAAGAAATTGAAAAAATTTTGAAGTCAAACCATATTATTCTAAAATAATAAACATCAGATGAGAATGTAGCAACTAATTTGTGAATGGTGCGTTTAAGTGTATTACGTGGGATGCGTCTAATTGCAGGATTAGCACTAGATGAAAGCCAATTTCAAAAGATAATTTATCACCAAAACTAAATGAAAGTTGTTCTACAGCAACAAATCTAACAGTTTCATCCCTAAATTCAGATTCAGAAAATTTAAAAAGTTGAGAGTCGTTACCAGATTGGGAAGAAAATGTAGGTATTTGAGTTTGAGTTCTAGAAATACCAATTTCCACCGGATGATTCTTCTCGATGTGCCGGTTCAAGGTGTCATATCCTCCTCCATGTTGCCATTTGTGGGATTTTGAACAATACTTGTAAATTTCTTGAAGATCACCAGAGGGAAGTGTCACCTTATCAAAATGTTTGATGAAGATGTCGGATTTTGACCTCCCACCCATCGATACTATAGGCGTCGAGGGTATCGATGTGCTACCTTGAGTGCCTTGACTTTGTTGACGAGTTGGTTGGACTTCAACTTCTTGTTGAGTATTTTTATCGTCGTCGAATAGGAAATCAAGATCTTGGATGTTTAATGGAGAACATCTCTCGTAGGGAGAACAACAGATTTTCCCTTACGACCACCACGACGACTTGATTCTGCCATTTGTAATGTAGTAGTTAATAGTATACAAAAAGAAGAAATTAGGGATTTACGAGAGCTTAAGAAATTACGAGATAAGAATATGAGATAGAAAGATAAAAGATTGAGAGATAGAAGATTGAGATATAGAAGAAGATTGAGAGAAGTTGGTGTGGAATGAAGTGAAGGGAGTTGGGTATTTATAGGCAAGTTTTTTTTTTTTTGCAATGGTCGGCCCGGTGGGTCGACCGTTGTGTTGTATTTTTATTTTTTCTTTTTTTTTAATTGGTAACGATCGGCCTGCCGTGTCGGCCCACCGGTTCCGACCCGACCCGGACCGACGGGTCGAACGTCACTTTCAATTTTTTTCTTTTTTTTTCTTTTAATACTTTTACTCAACCCGACGGGCCGACGGGTTGGACATAGGGCAAACCGTAATCGGCCCGTTTCTATACGGTTCCGGGTCCAAACACATTGACCCGATTAACCGGCCCGTTGACCCCGGGCCGGTTCTGGGTTGGGTCACGGGCTAACCCGGCCCGTGGTCACCTCTACCCACTTAGAGAAGTAATCTACGACAACTAGTAAGAACTTCCTCTGTCCTCCAGCTGGTGGAAAAGGTCCCACGATATCCATGCCCCACTGATCAAACGGGCACGAGGAGATGATGGTCCTCAAGGGCTCGGTTGATTGCTTCTGTAGGTTGGCATGTTTCTGGCAGCCTTGACAAGATCGGACAAGAGTAGTAAAATCATGCTGCATAGTGGGCCAGAAGAAACCTGCTAGTAAGGCTTTCCGAGCCAAAGCTACTGCACCGAGGTGATTTCCACAGCAACCTTAGTGAATTTCTCTCAACACATACCTGGCCTCGTCGGGGCCCAAACATTTCAGTAATTGCCGTGAGAAAGACCTCTTATACAACTGATCGTTCAACATGACGAAGCGTAGTGCTCGGCGCTTAATTTCCCGAGCACGCCGAGGGTCATCGGGCACGACCCTTCGTGGAATATACTCCAAGATATCATGTCGCCAGTCTGATGTAGGTACTTTTCCCTGACTCTGCCCGACCTGATATACTTGTGACAATAGTTCCTTCCCATGTATCTCTTTTCCCGAGGATGGGGCAAGAGAGCTAGTCATCCTTGCAAGTTTATCCGTCTTTTCGTTACTTTCCCGAGGTATCTGATCCAGAACTACCTCGGAGAAGGTCTCCATTAGTTTATTCAATGCCTCCGCATATTTTACCATCTTCTCGTTCTTGATATCAAACTTCTCATTACTCTGTTGAACCACCAACTGGGAATCAGAATAGAGTATTACCCGAGCTATCCCCATATTCTTTGCTGCTCGGAGCCCGATGAGCAAGGCCTCATACTCCGCTTCATTATTGGAGGCCTTGAAGTCGAGATTTATCGCCAGACTTGTTTCTTCCCCCCAGGGGGACACCAGGACTACCCCGACGCCACTTCCCGACGAGCAAGAAGACCCATCCACATAAACCTTCCATCTCTCCTCTTGCTCGAGGTGCACTGTTTCAGCCAAAAAATCTGCCAATGTTTGTGCCTTGATTGCCGCCCGATGCTTAAACTGTATATCGTATTCACTGAGCTCGATAACCCATTTGACAAGCCTTCCAGAAGCATCGGGGTGAGAGACGATCTGCCCTAGTGCGCTGTTAGTGAGTACAGTGATCGGATGAGATAAGAAATAAGGCCTGAGGCGCCGAGCTGTGATAACCAAGGCAAGAGCCAATTTCTCCTGCGTAGTATAATTCAGTTCGGCCCCTTTTAAAGCATGGCTCACAAAATACACAGGCTGATGCATCTGTCCTTCCGCCTGAACTAGAACTGAGCTGGCTGCTTGTGGGGTGACGGCCAGATATACAAACAATGGTTCCACGAGCTCTGGCTTGTTAAGAACGGGCAACCCCTTCAGGTATTCTTTCAACTCCTGAAAAGCCCTCTCACTGTGTTCATTCCACTCAAACTGTTTGGCCTTGCGGAGTATTTTGAAGAAAGAGAGACTCCGGTCGATCGACCTCGTGATAAATCGGGAGAGAGCAGCAATCCTCCCTGTCAACCTCTGTACCTTTTGAATATTCCGATGAGGGCACATCGAAGCAAGAGCTCGTACCTTCTCCGGGTTAGCTTCAAGTCCCCAACGAGTGACCATGTATCCCAAGAATTTTCCCGTCCGAGCTCCAAATAAGCACTTGCCGAGGTTTAACTTGATCTGATAAGCCCAAAGAGTGTGGAAGGTCTCCTCCACGCCAGATATGAAATTCTTCTCTTCCCGAGACTTCACCAAGATATCGTAGACATACACCTCGACGTTTCTCCGATCTGCTCTTTGAAAACCTTATCCATCAACCTCTGGTAGGTTGCCCCTGCATTCTTAAGTCCAAAGGGCATAACAACATAGCAGAATGTTCCATCTGCAGTAATAAAACTGACCTTGCGCTGATCCTCCTCGGCCAGTGGAATTTGATGATAGCCCTGATAAGCATCCAGAAAGCTGAGCAGCTCGTGTCCCGAGGTGGAATCGACGAGCTGATCAATCCTAGGAAAAGGATAACAGTCCTTGGGGCACGCCTTGTTCAGATCTCGGAAATCCACGCACATCCGCCATTTCCCTGTTGCCTTAGGTACCAGGACAACATTAGGTAACCAAGTAGGAAAGTGTCCCTCTCTAATATGCCCGGTCTACAAGAGGTCCCCGACGTGACTTCTGATCACTGCATCCTTCTCGGGCCCGAAGTGCCTCCTTTTCTGAATAACTGGTCGGGAGTTTGGGGAGACGTTAAATCTATGTTCCATAACTTCACGCCTCACCCCTTTCAAATCGGTAGGGGGACCAGGCGAAGACATCCTTGTTCCTCTCCAGGCACTGAATCAACTGTGCTCGAACATTTCCTGGAAGAGTCTTAGCTATTTTCACAACCCCCGCTGGAGGAACGAGGACTGTCTCCTCCTCCTCGTCCTCAGTAGTCAACTGAAAATTTTCCCCGATCACGTTTACCCCTCTGTCTTCCCGAGCCCTAGGACAGTCTTGGGCCCGGGACTTGGCCACCTTTTGCTCAACTCTTACCTCCTCCACATAACACTTCATCACCATCTTCCGATCCCCGAGGACTTCTCCCAATGAATTTCCGACTGGAAACTTGATCTTCTGATGTAAAGCCGAGGCCACAGCCAAGAATGCGGCCATGGCTGGCCTCCCCAATATGACATTATAGGAAAAGGATGCATCTATCACAGTAAACTCGACGACCTTAGTCTTCCTATTCTCATCCGACCCAAGCGAGAGAGGCAACTGAACAACTCCCACCGACTGCAGAGAATGACCTGTGAACCCGAACAGAGGCGTATTCACAGTCTCCATACGATATTCCCTGAGTTTGCTGCTTAAAATGCAATCTAGACACTGATCATCGGTATTGGATGTATCATTAGGTTGTGCCAAGTCAAATCAAATCTGCTCCGTTTTTGGTCCGAGTAGAGAAAAAAAAAGAATTGAACTTTAAATATTTTCTGGAGATATCCATTTTCCTGGAGAGACAGATAAAATATCCCGACATAGTGGCGTTAGGGCGACCTATAACAGCCTGGAATGGAACTGGAAAAAGAAAGACATGGAATCTATTATACAAGGCTCCCCAGGGCCATCGAAGAAAGCAACTGGATCGAAGAGTCAACCGGCAACCGTATCTGGAAACAACGATCCACTGCGCTCTTGAAGAATACATTAATCGAGCTCCCCGAATCCATAAAAATGCGGGTCACTTCATAGTTTGCAATCATTGCCCGGATAACCAGGGCATCATTGTGTGCTTCAACATCCATAGGTAAGTCCTCATGACCGAATGAGATGATAGGTCCCGAGCGTCTTCTCTCAACCTCCATAGCTTCCATCCGACGACACCGCGCCTTCCTCGCCCGATTGGAGTCCCCATCAGTAGGTCCTCCTGAAATCATGTTGATAAATCCCCGAGGCTGAGGTGATCTTCGCTCTCCTCGGGAATGGTTCTGATCCTGTCCCCGAGGTGTTCTCTCCCGACCAGAGGCCCTGTTACTGTGTTGCCCACTATCTTCCCTTCGAGGCCTCTTCTCCATCGACGCGGCTTATCCCCCACTAGCGCCGCTCGCACGTCGGGATTATTCTGGATGATTCGCTCCAACTCTTGATAGAGGAGTCGACACTCTGTAGTGGTGTGACCATAATCCATGTGAAAGTCACAAAACTTGTCTGACCTGGGATTCCTTGGAGACCCGTCACTCCCCCGAGGTCGCTGTACTACCTTCCGCTCATCACAAATCTCCAGAGTCTTCTCCATCGACGCGGCTTATCCCCCACTAGCGCCGCTCGCACGTCGGGATTATTCTGGATGATTCGCTCCAACTCTTGATAGAGGAGTCGACACTCTGTAGTGGTGTGACCATAATCCATGTGAAAGTCACAAAACTTGTCTGACCTGGGATTCCTTGGAGACCCGTCACTCCCCCGAGGTCGCTGTACTACCTTCCGCTCATCACAAATCTCCAGAGCCCGAACCTTGCTCACCTTCAATGGTGTTCGAGCAGTGAATTCTCCCAACAGCAAGGGAGGTTCGGGCCTAGATGGCCTCGGCTGGGGTCTCTCTGTCCGAGCATCCCGACCAGTCCGATGTGGTAATCTCTGCTCACTCCTTCTCGAGGACTGTTTATCCTCCACATTAACATACTTCTCAGCTTTAGTAAGGAGCTCGTCGAACGTCTTCGGGGGCTTTTTGACCAAGGAATTGAAGAAATAACCCCTAGGTGAAGGCCCCGATCAGTAGATCCGGTGTAGCGGACGGTACCTCAATGATAGTTCTGTTAAAACGTTCTCAAACCGCGATAAGTGCTCATCGGGATCTCCCATCCCGTCATACTCTCATACATTTGAAAACTTGAAGCGTTGAGGTAACTCGGCAGACAGGACCTCAGCAGAGAAGGGCACCTCCCGAGCAGGTGGGGGAGGAGGTGCGGAGCTTCTTTCCTCCCTCAGTCGTTCAACTTCCTCCCGAAGCTTCCTGATCTCCTAGGACTGCTGATCGGGCGGCGTGTGTGATTCAGGTCTGTTTGCTAATATCTGAGCCACGGTAGTTGCTACCAATTCAGCTATCTGAGCCGCAGTGAGATTGGAGTTTTCCGACCCCTGAGACATATTCTCTGTGCGCCTGGTTTCTCCAGTACCCTGAGCTTTGTTCCTCTTCGATGGCAACTTGTATTCTTTCTTCTACGTTCCCACAGACAGCGCCAATTGATGTAGCCAAATTATCTCAGCCGAGAGCTACCACCATGTCGGGACCTCAAGCTATGTTGTCGGGCGTCGGGAACTAGGGAATGAACGTTGTTTCTCCTTGGTGTCTGCAACCACAAATCACAGGTCAGAGGGCACCGGAAGTGTGTCCGAAGAAGCCCCTCCGATGCTTAAGTCAGGCAGTGCGCAGGAGAGAAAACGAGAGCAAATATATGCTGTGAGTGCAAGAATGAGTGTGTGTGGGATGAAGGAACATACCTGGTATTTATAGAGGGGCTAGGCGGTGGAAAGGAGAATATCTCGACGAATATTCTCCGCGATCCTCGGGATCCTCTCGCTAAATAAGGAAAGGTGTATCGACCCAGGATTCTTCGAATAAGGAAAGACGTATCTGGGCGGGATTCATTTGCAAAAGGAAAGACGTACCCAAACTGGACTCTTCGTCACGTCGAGATACTGTCCTCGGGAAATACTCCCGAACTGATAGTTGGGCCTCGGGCAAACCCCGATCTCGAAGAGAGTCCTCGGATAGGTTCACGATCTTGATAGCGTAGATCGGGTTTGTAATGTATTGCTCGGTCATCGGGTCCCGATGTGGTTATGATGGGCATCAAATATGATAAAGGGAAAATTTTGATTGTATAATTGAGAATGTACCATGAATGTAGTATAGTAATTGAAGCCATTTGTGTTGTGATTCCAGTTTTGTTGAAGTATTTGTTTCTCAAAAAATCATTATCTCTTACATCGAGAAGATATATTTCGTTTGATTTGTGGAGTTGGAAAGGAATCCTTCCCTTTGTAGCTAATATCAAATTCCATTTCTTAAGCAATTATTATAAAGACTTGTTTCGACAGTCTTAACGGACCTATTTTAAAAAGCATAAATAATTCCTTTACAAAAATTTGTTGAATATAAATTAATCTATCATGTCAAATCAAACGATTATCACTAGATAAAAAACAATACATGTTCAAAAAACGCAATTTTACTTCCATATATATGTGACAGCACAAAATGCACCTATTATACACATTAGAGTCGGGCTTTTAAGACAATTAGCCTGGTGAGGTGTGTTATAACTGTTTATGATGTCTCATATCCTTTAGAGATAAGTTTCACCATTCCCCTACGGGACGGTCCCATCACCGATAGATATTGTATTACTCGTTAAAATCTGACGTCACTCTTTTACGAACTACCTAGTCAACCAGATCAAATGACGCAAGCTCAGAAGCTTGACGCACGAGATATTCCCATAAGGTCATCCATTTCAGTACTACTATCACACATACACAATTAACCAACAAAAACTATTAGAAATAATTCATACAAGTTTCATGTAAACTCAAAATTAGCTCATAAGTATTTTTATAAACTCGATCCTTTAATCCGTGTTTGTGTAGCCCACAATTTCCCAAGTTTACAGTGGAAGTTGGATGACGACTATCAGGTTGTCCGGTGAGGTAGCACGTTCTTAGAACCTTCGGATTTTAATGAATGTCAATTGACAACTATTCCACCACAATTTTCGTTGTTCTAAAGACGTACATTGGATTAGTATAGTTTTTTATTAATGACTAAAGGGGTACGACCGAAATATCTTACAAATCCAAACTTAAAACTTCGTTACAACTGGAAATGCCTGGAAAACAACCGATGCGATGAACATAGAAGCAACTGTAATCTTGGTTGGCATTCTGCCTTCATCCTTTCTCAGAAACATAGCTTCATAAATTGGTAAGCAAATCAACACTCCATAACTCGCAACCAACACTTGCCCGATAAATTCATCGATTTTCCTTAAACTCACTATTCGAAAAATCCCATAAGCAAATGCTACTAAATTCAAGACCGCCGCCGTCGAGAATGGCACAAACAAAGGAGAGGCAACCCCATATTCAATTTTCCCTTCATCATACCTCTTTCTTTGTCCATCGCCATTCACTTTGCTAGTTACACCAAAATCTCTAGTTCCAATGCCCAAGTTATTGCTTATGTATTCCAATGTACCAAACACATCGGATGAAAGTGCCCTCGTTAGTCCCATTCTTTGATCATTCCACCACCTTAAGAGTGTGCTTTTTGTAGAGATAAACTCGACACAATCTTGTCCCAACGATCCGAGAAACAGGAAAATGTACAAGAAAAACCATGGATCTGAAATCTGAAAATTATCAATAGATGTCATTCGACATACCATGAAGCCCACACGCGAAATATAGCATCAACAGATATTTCAGAGTACCGTGTGATTGATTTTGAACAAGTGAGATCTTCATTAAATCAAACTTCGTACACTAACCCTCATGCTAATAAAATTTGTTAAACTGTAATAATTTTTGTATAACTTAAACTTTCCAGAGCTTCCAGCCTTCCACAGCCTCTCATAAGTTCCTCCAATTTAGGCTTTTTACCAGTTTTCATTGCCATCATCGAAAGTATACTTAAATTTTATGATGAGATAATAATTTAAACAATTAAATACATTATGTACAGGCAATGCATGTGATATTCATCCTAGAAATCCTATTATTAAGTATTAATCCATTATAGTTGTTTATCATCTTAAATGAATGCATAATTAGTCAAATGAACGTATAATAGCTTCCTCTCCATTTCAAGAAACTTACTGCATAGATATATTATTATCAACTACCATTTTATGGATGAAAGCTATGTATCTTTCTTTACATAGTAAATCATATTGAATACCTATGTTAAAACCTCGCCCGATAAGGTTTTGGTAGGGGCGAATCGAACTCCTAACCATTTGTCAATGGCTCACATGCTCCACCAATTTGGACACCCCATTGGTTCCTATGACTTTCATGATCAATGTCCCATGTAGGTTTGTGTATATTTTAGAATGTTCTAAAACCACGACCAAGTGACGTCATCTCAAACTCGTTGATTTCAAATCCGTCTCAGAACACAGATGCTTGTACAAAACAAGATCTAAGATATACTAATTGAAAGTACATTTACTTTCCACGCACCTTAGGGAAGATGGAGATATTGTTGAGCAAAGTGACTTGAGGGAGGAAACCATAGATGGTGACAGGAATAGACATCATGGGCCCAAAAGCATAGTAGCAGTAGCAATGGGCCATTAGTGGGCCTAAAAATCTTGTGCCAAATGTTAGTGGGCTATATTTGGACAAGGCCACCTCATAGAGGCCCACAACCCATCTCTTTTGTTGGGCTATCATATCAACCAGAGATATGGGCGTATCCGCCAAAAAAGCAGGCCTCTCTGGATTGCAAAATATGGACCTCCACCCCTCACAGTGTAGCCTGTAGCCGGTGTAATAGTCCTCAACCAATGAACCATATCTGAATCCTATCTGTTAATATAGAATCAAATGTTTTTTTTAAGAAATTCCTAGACAATTGTAGATCTAGAGTCAGTTTTATTTTCACATGGCACATGCTATTAGAAGTATATATAATATATTTTAAAGGTACAACATTGATGTTTAAACAAATAAAGAACAAATTAACTTATAAACTCTTGTATCTTATCAGTTGTCCCTATTAAAACTATTTGAATAAAGTGAGAGAAAATGCTTTGAAGTTTAAGTGGGTTAGTATGAGAAAAAGCATGAAATGTTACTTTTTACAATTTTATTCTACTCAATGAATAGATTAGAAACATGTAACATAAAATTTAAGAGTGCATGTACAAACTTTTTTTAGAACTATTTCTAATATCAAGAGTAACCATTACATAATATTTAAGCACCTTTCCATGTTTTTTTAAAAAACCTATAGCATGAAATATTATAATTATATTTGTCAACTTAATTTTCAAATAAATAATAATAAAAGTTAACTTGGAATTTAAAATCATTTAAAAAAATATCTACGTTTATTATATGAAAAACTTTGACAAAGTCGGGTTTTAATATATCTCTATGTGTGTAGAAAGTGCATACCTTGGAACCCCAGTTGGTTCCCTCCTCATAACTACAACCTGCCACACGGTGTGCCAGCTCCAAGATATGTGGAGAATTGCTCCTCTTACCCGGAATATAGTCGGGGCCCAATTCAACCATCTCGGGCTCGATATAAGATGATGGGCCTCCATGCAAAGCCCTTCGACTAAAAAAGGTGCCAGTCCCAAAATAATCCGGGCCTAAAAGCCCATTCATACCCACAGGATTTATATGAAAAGCCCGTCTTAACTCGGACCCGTAAATATCGCCATTGTTAATTCCATCGAACCGGAGCGGGAATTGGACATACCCTAGTTCGGGCCTAACGGAACGGTCCATGAAGAAACATAACATTGTGTGGGTTGTTGTTGGGTCATTGGAGATCATGTCACAATCCAAGGTCAAGAGTATTGGGGCATTTGTCATGATGGCTGACACCCGAAGCTTCAAATAATGTATATTTATATATATATAAAGAAATGATATGGTGGGCATCCAACATGGGCTCAGGCTGACGTGACACTTTCAGGTGCTGCCACGTCAGCCTGATGCCCACATGGTACCCATGTTGAGTGCCCACCATATCAAATTTGTATATATATAATCAAAGAATAAGTAAGTATTATTTTATATATCGTTCCACAAACCTAAGTTTTATAATATAATCTCTTTATTTTTGTATATTGTCTTGACGGTAGAGTAAAGGTTCATACAAGACTTCTTCAATTTTAAACATTAGAAGTGTTTGTAAAATATATGTTCTTCGATAAGTTATTGAATTGATAGCTAATACTATGAAGAAGAAGAAGACTCAAAAGTGAGTGGTTCTTGAAAAGTCGAAAGTGAAAAGTAAAAAACGAAAATCAAAAGTATGTAACACTTGATAAATAAGTTACCCATTTCGAAACTTAAATTAAATCAAACAGCAGCTCACATAGGTTTAAAAAACACATAAAACTGATTTTCTCAAATTAAATCGAGAAGATAACATAGATGCATGATTTAATATAATTTCTCTCACAAATACTTTCCCCATTATACCATTTATTGAATGAAACAAAATTCAATTCAATAAAAATAAAATGTTATACGCAACGCATTATATATTAATCAAAAATTCATTTTAAAGACACTAATACTTTATATTCAAATTTAATTTGTACACGGACTAAGTACAAAAAGTTTATTAGTATCTAAAATGGATCGCCTTTCCCTTAACCCATTTTCACAATTATACCATTACTCTCCACGTTTTCATGACAAGTCAAGATAATAAAGATGAACCCATAAACATAATAAAAAAATACTCATATTCATAATTAAAATACAAATTATTAAAATATTTTATAATAAAAAACTATATATATGTATGTGTGTGTTTTGAAGCTGTAAATTAAATTCTTACCAAAACATTAAGAGCTCCAGCCTTAAAATGATGTGAAACTGCCTTATTTTTCTGTCTTGAAACATAGACAAGATTTGGTATGGAACTGCCTATGAAGTCTTTATCACAACCACTTTCAGACAAAACCTACACAAATTACAACCAAATTATCAGCCCTCTCTCTCTCTCTCTCTCTATATATATATATATATATATATCTATATATATGTCAATCTAATATATTCGTTCTCAACCTGAACAATGGCAGGATGATCTTTAGTTGTAAACTCCTTTTTCCATTTTCCAAAAGCTTCAGCACTAGTTTTGTATTCATCGTCAACAAATCCTCTCTCCACAACTTTTTCTATTCTGCTCTTCATATCCTCATACATTATCTGCATACATATTTTATCCACTAATAAACAGAACATTTAGAAATCAGAAAACACATCAAAATCGTTTGTTTTAAAGCACACCTACAACTATTGTCTCAGATTATACATATATAATGAAACTGCCCACCCAAACCGACATGGCTTGAGCTTGAATCCGGGATTTGCTTATTTCAGACAAGAAACACTAAATAAATACTAATTTATTCACAAGCAGCAAGAACTTAACTTAATGTTGGTCACACATGGACACCTAAAGATAGAAATATGAAATTGGAGAATAAAACGGACACCGAAATTTTTACGTGGAAAACCCCTAAAAATTATCTGAGAAAAATCATGGATATGATGAAAATACTACTATAATATTTTGACAATTACATCGTCTCACTGTGATTCAAAAGAAACGTATTCTCTTAATACAGGAGAAACTTATCTCACAAATATCATAGAATACGTTCAAGTATAAAATATATATATATATATATAAGAATGAGAGAACTTGAGTGATGAGATTTACAAACTACGGGGACCTCTATATATATGCATAAGAATACGAGAACTTGAGGGATGAGATTTACAAACTACGGTAGAGCTCCCCAAAGGAGCGAAACAAGATAAGCATTTAAAGCTTCTCTGCCCATTTGTTTAAACTTAATACCACTAAGTCTCGTCTGCGTCAATGACTCATAAGCAAAATGCATCGAAATCTTGATCATTGCTCCAAAGTATTTTATGATATATGTAATTTTATGGTTTTAATAGATTGATACACCAGCAAAAGATTCTATTAAAATCAAAATTTTGTATGCTTTTGGAAAAGATGGAGATTTGAATACTATTCCCTTTTTCATTTTAAAAAATTTCGATGTTTAAAGGTAAAAATAAAAGGTCGAAAATTATTTTTTTCGAACTTCTGTTCTCTTAAGCAGTTTTCTGATTTTCGATACAAATAGAATTGTTTTTTAGGGCTTTGGCAAAACAAATTATATTTATTTACTAATTTATATCACTCACGCTCCAATAAATGTATAGAATTTTTTTGTAAAATGGACGTAAATATCTGTCAAACAGAAAAGGGAGCATGATAATATGCCAAAATTAATTTTATAAATATCCGGTGATACAGAAACACGTGCAGCCAGTAGCATGCACTAAATTATATCAAAATGTTAAACAGTAGGGACAGTAATGGGCAGGACGGGATCGGTTTGCCATTACCATCTTCGTCCCAAAATAAATCGGAGATTTCCATCCCACATGGAAATCGGTTCGAGGACGGGATCCTCATCCTCATCTCTAATATATTGAATAAATAAATATATGCATCTATATAGTCAAATCTTACGCTTTTATTGGCAACTTTAGTTCTTCAAAACTTATTGATTTGAATGAGAGGGTAATCAAACTTTTAAAAAAATATCACAAACAGCGAATTTGGTGATTAGAAAAACAAAAAGAAACTCCAATGACTTTGTCTCACAAAATCAACATTTCAATTCAATGTCTCACTCATATCACCAACCTGACTCTGAGGTTGATTCGAGCAAGGAGAAATATTATCATGTCAAATTCTTTTTAATTAAATATGAAACCTATATAAATTATTATTCTTATTTGTTTTAGTTTGTATTATAATAAAGTGTTAATAAATTTGTAGTAAAAAACTTTTTTTCTTAAGTGATGAATGATACAAAATTAGGATAAAGTTCAAACAAAAAAATAGAAATATTGAATCAGATATATGGGGAAATTTGGGGCATGGAGCGAGATCTATTTTAATTTGATAAAAGGGAGTGAGATATTTGATCAAATAATTTGATCTAGACACTCGATCCAAAAATATAACTCGACCCAAATACTCGACCCGATTATGAAAACTCGACCCAAGGTAACTCAACCCCACGGATGAAAAGCTCGACCCAATAATGAAAATCGATCAAATGCTAAAAAAACTCGACCCAATTATAACAAACTCGACCCAACGATGGTTACTCGACCCAAATGAGGAAAACTCGACCCAATAATCAAAAGCTCGACCCAAACTCGACCAAATGATAACAATCTCGACCCAAATTACCAAAATTTCGACCCAGCTGGATTTTACATTTTATATATTAATTATATTAAGTGTCAAATATTATATAATTATGTACCCGTGTTCGAGTTCTTACCTAGTCCTATATCCATGTTCGAGTTCAGACTATCTCCAAATAAGTTATGTTCTATTTTTTGTAAAGTACAACATATTAAATACTAAATCATCTTTAAAATCAATACCTATAACAAAAATAAAAATCACCGCACCTTTTACCAAAGTAAAAATCAAATGGATCCTATATATTTAAAGGACCGAGACATGAAACCATATCACTCAATACGTAATGTCGGAAAAAAAAAATGACCTGAATGTCCCCGGAAGCAGAATGAGAAGCACAGGTATTGGCAAAATAAGCACTGGGGCACCTCTCCATGATTCTATTCTCCTTACAGAACGGTAACCACGCCTTGGCGAATCTAGCCGCCTCCATTAGAGCGAAAAGCGTGAGCTCCGACCCCCCATCATCCGAAACGTAGATCGAGAGCTTCTCTGCGGGGTATTCGTACGCCATCACCGACAACGCGGTGGCAGCCACCGTCATCGGCGGCTCCTTGTACGGGTCCGCTGTGCATATGAATATGTCCAGCGCCGGAAACTCCTCCCGGCTGAAGGCCTTTGGTAGGTTCTCTGGGAGGGGGGTTCTTATCACTGGATTCATTCGGAAACACTGTGAATTCAACCATGTGAAGGCGAGAATGAGATCGGAGACGATGAACGGAAGGGATATGAAGAAGGTGTGGAGATTGATCGGCGATTGGATTAGGGTTGTTGCGTGGCGGTAGAACAGGGTTAGGATGGCAAATGAATAGATAAGTGCAAACGCGCGGTTGAAGAACCGGCGGGGGAGGAGCTGGGATGAGTTCAGTGGGTGTTTTGGGCTTGTACATTCCATTGACTGAGGTTGTACTTTGGATATTGATGAGGGGAAGTTGAATTCTTACATACCTCGTAGATCGGGGACTTTTGTTAATAATATATATATATATATATATATATAGAGACATGCATATTAAAATTTAAAATTGTTATTTCAATTTGACATCACGAGTTAGGTTAAATAATTTTGACTTGAGACTAACAAGTATTCTACAGATGAAAAACTTGAATTTATCATTTCACTATGAACCCGTATTCATTGGAGCGGATGTTAGCTTAAGGGCTAGTAACCTAATGCAAAATAAAATTGTCCAAATTTCTTTGGACATGTGGATCATAAAAAATATGAACCACGTATGGTCAAATTAAAATTGAGTCATTGGATATAATATGAAGGTACAACAATTATATAAGCATCTCACTGGGAAACATATAGGTGTGGAAGATCATATATCAAGTTTTCCATGAGTTTGTAACTAAATAAATAAATAAATCGTATGTGCTGTCATAACAAATATTATTGTTTTTAATAATGTGGCCAGAAGATTAATACTGTGTTGGTTTTAGTGATAATTAATTATTAATTTGATTAATGTATTTCACAATTATAATAGGTAAAGTATATCGAGAATAAATTAACAAACAACTTAAGATTTATCAGAGACGCACAAAGAAAAGAATATAGCAAAATTGATTCAGCTCATGATTAGATCAGACCAAGGATCAAATCGATGCACAACTTGAAGGTCATATCAGATGAAGAGCGGGATAAAACTAATACAAACATACAGCTGATATAAGCTTATCAGCACATTGGCTTAAGATCGACGGATACATATATACAACTCAAATATTATAGTACAGTTCAAACCAAGGTAACAGGTCAGTTACAACGAAGCAACTCAAATTTACAAGACGGTAAATCGGCGCAACAAAGATGTTATTGGGAAATCATCTACAGGTTCTCAATATAATAAAGTCGTTGGTATAAAGACAAAAATTACAGCAATCATCAAGATGTCAAAAGAAAATGATTCAGCTAATGTTTTCTGTATAAAACTTAAAGGACGATGAACATTTAATGTTAAATACTTTTCTTGTAAAGATATATAAGCACCATTAAATGTTCATGCACTAACTCTGAAAAAACTATATGGAGAAGTACCGTTGTGAGTACCACTTAAATTTGTTAACATTGAGCTAAGAAGACTATAAAAAGCTGAAGAATTTGAATCACTAGACAGAGAATGCACAACGAAAAATAAGAAAATGATCAAGAAAGTTGTGCAAAAATGAACACGAACAAGCGTCAAGTTGTCCTCACTTTAAGGACTTCTTACGGAAAACGAGCTTCATGCGCACGCCTATTGAGATATCTGATCTTCAGTATCTAAATAGAGCAGCTGAATTTACTTTCTTTATTCGTTCACAACAATTTTGTATTACAAAAATCATTTTGTAAGCCGACAATATGTGAAATATTGGAATGTCGAAATTAATTTTCTAAAAATAGATATAAAAGTCGAAGTGTTTTCCCTTAAAAAACTGTTGTAATTCCTATTTATGTAATTTATATAATATAATTTTGAATGATGTTTACATTTTATGCACAGGTTTCGTGATAAAAGTGCAGTCTAATTACATTGAATAGATGGTTTTTTTTTGTAAAGCCGTTCGCTAATAATTTGTTATGGCTAAATCCCGTCCATAACTGAGCGAATGAGTCCCTAAAATCGTCGATTATATAAGTAGTGACGGAAATCTGTTAAATGATTTCGTATTTTTAGTGACGGTGTTAACCTACCATCACTACATTTAGCGACGATACATGTCTACCGTATGCAAAAGTAGCGACGGTTTACAAACACCATCGCTAAATATAGCGACGACGTATCATGTCCGTGTCAAGAAGGGACGAGTCTATGGATTAGGGTCGCAAGCATGTGCGATATATCCTGAGGCCACAGCACCACCCCGACATGGTGCTCATGGTTCTGCTATGTTCAGCTCAGTATAGAAAGAGTAGCTGCAGCAGAAAAGGAGGCGTGTGTGGCCGAGGAGGATGCACAACTCAATAGAGAAAGAGTGGCTGAGCAGAAAAGGAAGTGTGTATGGTCAGGGAGGATGCACGATGGGCAAAAGAGAAGGCTTTCCGTTTTCCTCATGTATGCACAAAGATTCACACACGGATACTAGTGGATCAGTTATGCATACTAGTATCTGAATGACGTACACATCTTGGCAGAGAGGGAGACCTTCGTCATCTAGAATGCCTACACGGCGCATGATTCCACCATACTTTTATCAATCTTCGTGCAGAGTATGTATGACCATGAGGATGGGGATGACACGAGGACGACACGACGGTGATAATAAGACCAAATATCCAAATTTTTAGTATATTCTTTGGTAGTTTGTATTTATGTTGTCTTTTATTTATTTTACGAACACATTAATTTGATGTATATATATTGTAATGTATTTGTTAATCATAGTAGTTTATAGATATTGTGCAACTTTATTTTATATGATTACGTATTAGTATGAAAATTATAATGTATAGTTTCATGTGCAAGTTTCATAAATTAATTTACTTATCATGATTTTAGACATGCTAACAAAGATTATCCTTGTGAACGTGCTTGAGTGACTGCCATAATTTTCTTTGGAAAACACCAGTGGAATCCATTGAAGTCTACGTATAGAGTCAAGGTGGAGAATTTTGAAGAATAACCCTGCCTCTATATGTATACTGATGGAACGGTGAGGATTGATCTAGCCATTAGAAGAATGGTCCAATGGTTGTCGTGTTTCAGTTACTTTTACCGTTGTATGCTTAAGGCAATGAGTTGTTAACTATTAACGCTCCACACTCAAAAAATTCTCTGAAACAAAAGCAGAGCTCCTTCTTCATCTATATGGGGAACTTCTTCATCTTAGCATTCCACACACACAGGAGAAGACATGCCATTGTGCATGAAGACTGATAGATATGGAATGATATGGTTGTAGCACTTTTTGAGAGAGTTTGTATGGTTCTAAAACTCATTCCTTGACAGTGGAGTCATTCTGTGGTGATTCCTAGAAGGCTAGAACCTATAGGATTGTATGGTAATTCTTTGTGGGTCTTAAACAATTAATTTTCAAGCTACAAATTTAAAAATCTCAATATCCAACAATTAATTTTCAAGCTTCATATTTGAAAATCTCAATATCCAACATGAAACTAGATTGGCATGTTAATCTTGAGAGATGAAAGTTACTGTTGTAAAGATCTACTTTATTATTTTGAAAATTTCTTCGTTAATATGATAGATCCTCTGTTTTGTCTCATTATGCTCTTTTAGTTCAATCATATGTACGTCTCTGAAAGAGTGGGATGAATATCTACCCTATATTAACGGTATTCAATAATTCCTTTGTTACTTATAATTTTTCATATTTTAATTTTATTCTACAGACGCTATAAATTCTGTAGAGGGTTATGTTTAATCCACATCAAAACAAGAATACGGAAAGACTACACACCAACAAGCTAGGTACCTGAAGTCTTCTTCAAAAAAAAAAAATTGAAGCGAATAAGTAAAATTATAGAAAACAGACTCAAGCCTAAACACCAAACTAATTCGGGCTATAATTCTTGTAACTCGATCGGCTATATTAAAGCACACATATACAAAATTGGAATAGTTTTTGAAATTCAAGAAAGAAACTGTATCTAGGGACATTAAAATATCACCTAGTAATTAAGTTTGTGTTTATGTTCATACAAAATTTCGATTCAGCCAATTTTAATGGATAGCTTATAACATAAAAAAAAATATTTGAGAGGATTTTCCAAAAATCAATTTTAAAAAATAGCCCTTCTTCAAAGAAAAGAGACAAGATTAAGATTAACCAAATTTTCATTACGATTATAATTGGAAATTACAACCTTCATGTCAAGACTCAAGCCCCGACATATACTGTTGGAAAAGGATTGAGTGACTCACAAGTTGGTGTACCTGAGGAAGGATGAGAAAAGAGGCAACTAACCGGGACTGGCTATTGGAACAATCGGTTGTTATAGTTAGAAGATATAAGATCTCATTCTATGGAAAAGGTATGGGCAACAACAGTGAAAAAGGGAAAGAAAGGTGGGTAACCGGGAACCGCTAGACAGAATCAATACTGGAATATAAAGGCAGTTGGGAAGTCTTGAGCGGGAGCAGGGCAGATATACACTCTTCTGATATACACAATTCTTTGTCTTCAATTCACCTTGATGTATACTCACACACACACGAATAGAAACAGAGAATTACAGGGATGTTGTAAATCAGGGAACAAGGCTTGATTGAGAATCTTTGTAGCGTGTTTCATGTGTAGAAGTGAGAACTGAAATCAATAAAAGACTGGTGTTCTTCTTCCCGTGGATGTAGGCAAAGCTTCTGCCGAACCACGTAAATTGTTGTCTTGGTTTTTTATGTGGTTTCTTGTTCGTTTTGATTTCTGAATTTCAACAAGTGGCGCCGTCCGTGGGAAGCGAAGGCCACGACAGACCACGATCAAGAAATGGGCACCATGAAGTTTGACATTGAAAAGTTCACAGGCACCAATGATTTTTCCCTGTGGAGAATCAAGATGCGGGCAATTTTGATCCAACAAGGTCTGGTGGAAGCGTTGAAAGGAGATGATGAAATCCCAGGTGATTCCAAAGAGAAAGTTCAGATTATGGCGAAAGCTCTCTCTGCAATAATCCTATGTCTGGGGGACAAACCTCTCAGGGAAGTCTCCAAAGAAACATCGGCTGCTGGGATGTGGTCCAAACTCGAAAAACTATACATGACTAAATCCCTCGCCAATCAGCTGTACATGAAGCAACGCCTCTACTCTTTCAAGATTGGAGATGACAGGAGTATATCTCAACAGGTTGATGAGTTCATCAAGATTCTTGATGATCTGGAAAACATAGATGTCAAGATGGAAGATGAAGATAAGGCTTTGATTCTATTGAACTCTCTCCCATCCTCATATGAAAATTTACGTGATGCTATGTTGTATGGGAGAGAGCAGACGATATCTCTGGAGGAAGTGCAGTCAGCAATTCAAGCAAAAGAATTGCAAAAGATGATACAATTGAATGGACAGAAACAGGGAGAAGGACTCTCAATCAGAGGAAGACCCGAGAAGAGATCACGTCAAAAGGAAAGAAATAGATCAAAATCAAAGGATGGACCAAAGTACAAGCGCTTTCACTGTCACAAAGAAGGGCTTTTCAAGAAAGATTGCCCTGACAGGAAGAGAAAGCACTTCGAAAAACCAAAGGAAAATGGTGAAGCAGCTGTTGTTCTTGATGGGTATGAATCAGCGGAAGTCCTTGTAGTTACAGATCAAGATACTTGTACAGACTGGATACTTGACTCGGGGTGTTCGTTTCATATGTGTCCCACAAGGTCATGGTTTGAAACATTTGCAGAGTCTGATGAGGGAGTCGTTCTGTTAGGAAACAACAGGTCATGCAAAGTGAAGGGAGTTGGTTCAATCAGAGTTAAGATGTTTGATGGAGTGGACAGATTGTTAAGAGCAGTGAGATTTGTCCCAGAATTGAAGAGAAATTTGATATCACTAGGCACACTGGACCAAGATGGATATACTTTCAAGGCAGAAAATGGTGTGTTGAAAATTCAGAAGGGCTCAATGGTGGTTATGAGAGGTCTGAGGAAACAGTCACTGTATTTCCTACAAGGAAGCACAATAATTGGAAGCTCAGACTTTGTTCAACGCTCCACAGATGCATCTCGGCTATGGCATCTCGGCTATGGCATCTCAGGCTGGGTCATGTTAGTGAGCAGGGGCTTATACATCTTTCGAAACAGAACCTGCTTTGTGGAGATCAAGTTTTTAGTCTGGACAAATGTGAGCTCTGCATTCTTGGTAAATCAAGGAGAGTCAAGTTCTCTAAGGCAATCCATACTACATCAAGGCCATTTGAATATGCTCATTCAGATTTATGGGGACCGACAGGAACACCAACACATGGTGGCGGACGCTACTTCATGTCCATCATCGATGATTTCTCCAGAAAGGTGTGGGTGTTCATACTCAAGACCAAAGATGAGGCTCTATCCAAGTTCAGGGAATGGCTGATAGTGACAGAAAACATGAAGGAAATGAAACTCAAGTACCTTAGGACCGATAATGGTTTAGAATATCTGTAAATGAGTTTAAAGAGTTCTGTAACTCAAAAGGAATCACAAGGCACATGACTGTCGCAGGAACCCCACAACAAAATGGTCTAGCTGAACGTATGAATCGCACACTTCTAGAAAGGGTCCGATGCATGATATTGAATGCTGGGTTACCAAAGACTTTTTGGGGTGAAGCAGTAACAACGGCATGCTATCTGATAAACAGATGTCCATCCAGCGCTATAGAATTCAAGACTCCAATATAACTATGGAGTGGAAAGCCTGCCGACTACTCAAACCTGAGAATTTTTTGGATGCCTTGCTTATGCACATGTTAAGCAAGATAAGCTGGAACCAAGAGCTAGGAGGTGTATATTCATTGGATATCCAGAAAGGGTAAAAGGATATAAAGTATGGAACTTGGAACCTTCTGGCCCAAGGTGCTTCCACACAAGAGATATTATTTTCGATGAGACAAAGATGGGATATAAGTTGAGTACAGCAGAAACACATGAAAGTACTCAAACTGTGAATGATATGCAAGTTGAGGTGGAGCAAGTCTATGAGAACCTCAATGATCAAAGGCCCTCTGAAAATGTTCTGGAAAAGGGGGAACAAGAGAGCCCAGCAGAAAGGGACCGGGACTCATATAATCTGGTTAGAGACAGAGCAAAGAGGGAAGTTAAGCCACCGAGCAGGATTGGACATGCAGATATGGTCTACTATGCACTGACTACAGCTGAGCAGATAGAGTATGATGAACCAAGCACATATACAGAAGCTATCACAGGAAAGAATAAGAAAAATTGGATCCAGGCAATGGATGAAGAAGTGGAATCTAGGAAGCAATATATATGCACCAACCTGAGGGCTATGTAACTGAAGATCAAAGGGAGAAAGTCTGTTTACTCAGGAAGTCTCTCTATGGTCTCAAACAGAGTCCGAGACAATGGAATAAACGCTTCGATGAATTTATGTTGAGTATTGATTTCAGAAGGTGCAAGTATGATAGTTGTGTGTACATACGGGAGGAAGGGAATGACAGAAGGACCTACCTCCTGTTATACGTGGATGATATGCTCATTGCCAGTACAAGCAGATCAAACATTGACAGTGTGAAGAAGTTGTTGAGTTCTGAGTTTGAAATGAAACAGTTGGGGGAAGCTAAGAGGATTCTGGGAATGGAGATTGTGAGGAACAGGGAGAATAATGCTCTTTTCTTGTGTCAAAGCTCATACATTTCAAAAGTATTGCACAGATACAGAATGCATGAGGCAAAACCAAGTATGATTCCTTTGCCACAAGCTCTCAAACTCTCAGTATATCAGTCACCTATCACAGAGGAAGAGAGGAATTACATGGAAACAATACCTTATGCCAGTGGTGTGGGCAGTGTGATGTATGGGATGGTGAGTAGTAGACCTGATCTGGCGCATAGCATGAGTGTGATCTCGAGGTATATGTCAAATCCAGGTGCACCACACTGGAATGCTCTCAAGGGTATATTCATATATCTGAAAGGCACACAATATATTGGGTTGTTGTTTGAAAGGGAGAAAGACATGAGCAATCCGCTTGTGGGATATGTGGACTCAGATTTTGCTGGGAATACAGACACTAGGAAATCGTTATCAGGGTTCATATTCACTCTCTTTGGTACTGCAGTAAGCTGGAAATCAACATTACAATCAGTGGTGGCTTTATCAACTACAGAAGCCGAATACATATCTCTGTCAGAAGGAATTAAAGAGGCTCTGTGGTTGAAAGGGATGGTATCTGAATTGGGAATATCTCAGGATGCAGTGGTGATCAATTGTGATAACCAAAGTGCTATCCATCTTACAAAACATCAAGTTTATCACGAAAGGTCCAAACACATAGATGTTAAGCTGCATTTTGTAAGGGATATAATTGAGAAGGGAGAAGTGCAGGTGGAGAAAATTGACACTAAGGACAATCCGGCAGATATGATGACCAAACCACTTCCACACTCCAAGTTTGTGCATTGCATGAACTTGGTTAAAGTGGTGAAGGGTCAGTAAGCTGGGGAGGAGGAAGAGAACACCAAACTTGGAGTCAAGGTGGAGATTGTTGGAAAAGGATTGAGTGACTCACAAGTTGGTGTACATGAGGAAGGATGAGAAAAGAGGCAACTAACCGGGATTGGCTATTGGAACAATCGGTTGTTATAGTTAGAAGATATAAGATCTCATTCTCTGGAAAAGGTATGGGCAACAACAGTGAAAAAGGGAAAGAAAGGTGGGTAACCGGGAACCGCTAGACAGAATCAATACTGGAATATAAAGGCAGTTGGGAAGTCTTGAGCGGCAGCAGGGCAGATATACACTCTTCTGATATACACAATTCTTTGTCTTCAATTCACCTTGATGTATACTCACACACACACGAATAGAAACAGAGAATTACAGGGATGTTGTAAATCAGGGAACAAGGCTTGATTGAGAATCTTTGTAGTGTGTTGCATGTGTAGAAGTAAGAACTGAAATCAATAAAAGACTGGTGTTCTTCTTCCCGTGGATGTAGGAAAAGCTTCTGCCGAACCACGTAAATTGTTGTCTTGGTTTTTTTTGTGGTTTCTTGTTCGTTTTGATTTCTGAATTTCAACATATACCATGTGCATGGACAACATTAACAATGTTCAAGGAATCTGATAAATAAGATACACCAAAAATCCAGAACATATGTATGCATGGGAGCAATCTTTCGATATACTATCTTGATCAAAGAAAGAAGGGGAGATAAACATATACATTGAGCAAATAGTTTGGAAGAAATATCATTCTAAAGAACTGTTATAAACCTAGGAAAATAAGAAACTAACCACAGACATCAGTTTGGACTAAACCGTTTCAGTTGTCTCACTTTGTCAACTCTTCTCATTGAATAATTAAGCTTAGGATCTCTTTGTGAAACCTTTGCTAGAAAACGGATGACTCCCTCTTCCCCTTAAAGCAAAGTAGAAAGTTCGAAGCCTTTCTATGACTAGCGTTAGGGCGACCTGTAACAGCCTGGAATGGAACTGGAAAAAAGATCCGATTGTTATATTTTATAGGAACCGTTCCGAATGAGTATTATTAGCAGCAGTTTATACAAACGGCTGCTATTAGTCACTCCTATATATCATCCTAACTTTTAGGAATAGGTTTTAAACAACTCTTATTGATACTTTCTTTCAGTAGTATTTTGTAGTCATTGCTATAAAATTATTCTTCACTATATGTTTATTAGGATTGTTTTGAAATCGTTCTGATTGATTACTTTTACTAAAGGTTTATAGTTGAAGCAAATAAAACCATTATCGATTGAACTGTTATATTTTCTAGCGTTTGTTAGTAGTTCGAACCATTTCGATTGAATAAGTTTGGCATCGGTTTGTATAAAGTGCTAACATAGATCGCTCCTATTGACAATACTGCTTTGTATATCGTTTCTACTAATTTTGTTTCTTAATAACAACTTTTTATATATTAATTGCTGCAAGCTCCTTTTGAATTTTTTTTTTGACAATTTGAGACATCGTTAGATCGATTGAATTTGGTATATTTAGCCCAAAGTCACTGGTAAATGAATAAAATCTTTGCTGTTGCCCATTAAAACCATTTCTAAAGGTCCTATTGTTAAAAGTCATCTCAAATGCATTGGTTTCAAACCGATACAACGGTTTTTACCTGTTACAAAACTGCACGTTGCAATGGTTGGATCTGGTTTTGTCTAGGCTTAGTACTGACCTCGATGAACTTGATTATGTGGAAATTGATGTGTGGATGATCCCGTTGACTATTCAAAAGATGTGACCATATTTGAAGATTTCAAACCATAATTATGTTAGATTAGTCAAAAGAGATGGCTAGTGGATGGAAAGCTTTGAAATTTCAATGCACGTATTTCTTCTTTATAGAGCCCCTCCTTGCTTCATTCAATCATCCCAAAATAAGAGAGAATATATATATATCAAATTTGATATGGTGGGCACCCCACATTGGTACCAGGCTGACGTGGCAGCACCAGGAATTGTCACGTCAGCCTGGTGTCCACATGGTGCCCATGTGGGGTGCTCACCATATCATTTCTTATATATATATATACATACATATATATTTTGTGAAATATTTTTGTGTGAGAAGTTGAGAGTTGCTGTACACTCGGTGTAAATTTCTCCTAATAAAACCAGTAGCTCCATGGACGTAGCCATATTTTTTGGTGAACCACGGAAAATCGTTGTGTCTCTTGTTGATTATTTTTTATTTCACAATTTTTATCTGTCATAATTGATATCGTTTCGGTTTAATACCCCAACAACTGGTATTGGTTTCAAACCGATACAACGGTGTTTACCTATTACAAAACTGTTGACTTTTTTACACGTTGCAATGGTTGGATCTGGTATTGTCTAGGCTTAGTGCTGACCTCGATGAACTTGCTTATGTGGAAATTGATGTGTGGATGATCCTTGTGTTTGAGACTGCATATGGAGATGTTGGCTATATAATGACTTAATATGTTGACGTGACTGCTCATATCTCACTAACTCTTCACGTTTTTACCACTACCACATCCATGGTTCGCAATAACAGTCACGGGGATTGTCGCGGAGGCCTCCGTTCAAGTTCTGTTACCGTTTCACGGAACGGTCACGTCGCGGAATTTTTTAAAAAGAATAAAATTGTTTACTTGTACTACTAGCATATTGAAATGACCCATAGTTATATCCTTAATTTCCATATCTACTTGCATCAGATGATGAATTTTTGTAGTACTATAACTACAAGAAGTATCAACGCCTTTGAAATGATTCAACCAAAATGACCAATTTGTATTTAGACAAACCAACCGTGGCCGTTTTCCGTCGTTTTCTCGCTGTTCCCTATCACAATCACGCCGTGCCACGGCTGCCCCCTTGATGACCTGGAACTTTGTATCGTAAGCCTCCATTCCCGTTTCGGCGAACCATGACCACAACCAAATGAATAATAAGGCATATCTTGTGAAATACCATAGATGAATGCCCATACCTTGATTTTACCAGTTGAGCTGTCGTAGTAATACTTGTATCCATCATGGGAAGTATGTTCCGTCCAACTACAATTTAGAGCAGTTATAGCTTGGTCGGTAGTAGGTGTAGAAACTGAAGCAGCAAGTAGTAGGAGCTGCACCTAGTCTTGCCTGCTGCACGCTAGGGGTATTTGAAACTGGCCGAAATGCCATTCTAGCCAAAGGAGACTGGATAAAAAAATCATACTGTTATCATTATAAACCAATTTCGGAAAAAAAAATAGAGCAGCAGTGAGATCAACAACAATTCCACCGTATAATGAAAAACGGCTGCCACAAAGTTATGAGCAAAAACTTCATCTAACAACTCAGATTTGGCAAATGAAAAAGGAATGGGGCTGATCTTAATTTTGGTGTTTTCACTTGCTTATGGTGTGAGTGCTATGCTAAAGATGACGATAAAATCTATAAGGAACTTGAGAAAGTATCAATTGATGAGCACAGAGCCAAAATAGTTTCTAGGTTTATTTCTGACAAAAACGGAAGGATATATGCATCTTGGATGATGATCTGACATTGTTGGAACCGAATAAGATACGGTCATGACGATTGATTATTTCATTCATATTGGTTATGAAATTGCCATAATTTATCATTATTGTGTTGCTCTATGAAATAGGCCAAAATCAGTGAGTACTAATGAAAATGTGATATGAGTTTGAATTGAATATATGCTACGGTTGGAATGATTCTTTATTTCTTTCATACTAACTATGAAACTGTCAAAATTCATCATTATTGTCTTGCTCTTCAGAATGGAGTAATTCACAACTTCAACTATGAAACCTTGTTTCATTAACATGAAATATATGAAACTTTAGTAATTATTTGTGTGTGTCATCAATCAAGATTTATGAAATAGGCCAAAGTCTTTGAGTACTAATAATAATGTGATATCAATTTGAATCGAATATGATACAGTTTGAATGATTCATTATTTCATTCATATTGATTATGAAACTGCCAAAATTAATCATTGTTGTGTTATTAGTAATATCGATCATGCACATGTGATATCAGCAATTCGAATATGATTCCCTCAGAATGGTTGTGTATCTCATTCATATTGAGTATGAAATGCTAGTCACCTACTCAGCTAATCAGTGCTTATCAATCATATACAAATATTGTTATACTTTCTTTATTATAATGTTAGTCACATACTCAGTCCATATCATTCATATCACTCTATTTTATACTAACACTGCATACCCTTTCTCTGTTATAATGTTAGTCATCTACTCAGCTAAACAATCCTTATCATTCATCACTCTTTATTTATATGCTCAGCTAATCAGTCGTTCTCATAAAATATCACTCATGTAGTCATGTTATGCTAACATTGCATACACTTTCTCTCTTATAATGTTAGTCATCTACTCAACTAACCAGTTCTTATCATTCATATCATTGTATGTTATACTAATATTGCATATACTTTCTACGGTTATAATGTTAGTCACCTACTAAATCAATTCTTATCAATCATACTATGAGAACCACGTAACGTACTCGATATGGAGTATGAACTGGTCAAAATCATTGTGTAAGTAAATTGAGTATTTAGTTGATACAACCAATCACTATTTCAGCCATATTAATCATTGTCTAAAATATTTATTATAATGTTTTATGTCTTTTGTTTAAGTATATATTAGGTCATGTTTTTGGCCATGGGACAAGATTATGGTAATTTGGGTCGAGTTATTTTTTATGGGGATCTTATCTTATAAAGTGAAGACTCATTTTACAGAAGGTCATCATCAATCAACCAACAGGATTTTTTCATACTTTGAACTTTCAAATAAGATGCATCGTTTCTCGGTTTATCACCATACTGACATATAACCTTATTCAGCAAAGATCAAAGCACAGGTCTCACATTTTTTCCTTAAATTTTATTTGGTTCTATTCACGTGGATCTATAACGAATTTGAAAGATCCACTGGAATGCCAATGCGGAGGAGGTCAAATGAGTCGTCGAAAAACAAGATTACAATTGACAAGACCAGGAGTTTCATACTTCATCTGTCCAGTAGATCTGCAACACCCTAATCGTTTTTCTAGTATGATGAATATGATAAGTTGTGAACCCACGACTGACTATATCACTTAACAATTGAGGTTTACATAAGTACTAGATTTCTTGTCCCCATTGAGATAATAAATTTAATGAGTTTAATTTTGAGAAAGAAAAATTTATGTGATCGAAGTTTAAGCTTGTAAGTGAATTTATAAGTATTTGACGATTTGGAGAGTACAACTGTTGAAAACGGTGAAGGGGATGAATCAGCCAAAAGTAGCATGTTTCAGAATGATCAACTGTATAATTTGTGTTCAATGGTAAAAAGTTTGACTTTATATCAATTTAACGAGCTATTTTTAAACTCGTTAGGTCGATGAATCTGATCGTCGATTTGGAGCACGAGGATCATATGGAATCCAAGTGAATGTACACATTAAGGTAATCCTAGTTGAATTATGAGTTGTAATTGGAGTATGACTCAAATAAATACATCCATACACAACAGGATTCTCCTGACATAAGTTGTCTAGTAAAAACCTAAAATCACTACCCCTCTCACCAACAACCACCCCTCCTTGTGACTCACGGTCGCCTCCATGTCACCATCGTCACGAGAAAATTTTTTATTTTCTTTCTTGCTTTCTTCTCGCAAACCTTTATTTGTTTTTGGTACAAACAAGTAAAGGAACAAGGGATCTGGTCGTGAACTTGATTTTAGAGGATTGGGAAGTACTCCATTCGTGTCCAACCTTTGAAGTGCTATTACTATTCGATCACCAATACAGTTGGAGCCGAGGGGAAGTGCCATAAGGTAATCGATGATAAATACCCTCTGAATGTTATTTATGTATATCATACGAGTGCCCAAATTTGGAATGTTAGATGATATTATAAATTCCATTGTGCCTTGGGTATGAGAGAATATGAAACCCTCAACAAAAAAACCAAAAATGTCAAAATAGTCTGGACCAATCGTCAAAATATTTAGGACCAAACAAATAAAAAGTCAAACATTTAGAACTGAAATTGATTTTTGAACTCTTCCAATGAATTAAAATAAACACATCACCGGATAAGCATACTTGTATGTATGAATCTGGTATGATTGAAAAACTTGTAATCGTCGAAAATGACTCGATCTAATGCGAAATAGATGTTATTATTGATTACATTAACCATATGCTCTACCAACCACCGAGACAACCAAACCCAAATGTTTTCGACATAAGAAAAACAAATGAGCCTTAAATTTGTTACGTATTTTGGTCAAAATTATAATTTTATTAGTCTATCCACATCTAAAAAGCACACAATGAATCAAATTAATTATCATTATATGATATTACACGTCTTTCGGTATGGCAACCACCTATCTATGAAGCTATGAGTCATTCAATTGTACCAAAAAAAAAAAGAAAGACTTTTATTCCAAGCACATGTCATTTGATGTTGGATTATCTGAGCAGAGGTCGCATATTCTTCCAATTGTCATCATTTAAGTTGAACTACATAAATAAAATATCTGCTCTAGCAAATTGGCGGTTTTGGAGACAATGATGCAATTCGCCGCTGTAATATCAGAAGTATCGGCGGTTCTCCCGCCGGCCTGCGGATGCAGGTCGCCGGGTTTCAAGCATTGCAGGTCCTGGTTCGACGGAAAATCTTTACTTTCGCCGTCGCCCTCCAGAGTAAGCTCTCTGTGCTTCTTTTACTAATGCCCGCCGCCCATGCCCTATCGACTGAATTTCCTTCATGATGTGCTTTTGCATATTCCTGTATTTTGATGTGATATTTAGTAGCTGAAGTGTTTATGTTTGTGTTTAGTTAGCATATGTTCTCGTGTTCTTGTTACGATGTAAGGCAGACGGACGATTTTCTTTGTACCTGATGTAGAAACATGACGAAATTGAATTTTCTGTGAATACTAATGAAACAATGTTGCTCATGCCTGCGAGGAATTGCTTTCTTGATTTGGAAAAACTCGATGCACAATGTTTGAACTGGAATTTGAATTGTGAAAAGTGGTACCGCATTTTTGTCTTCATTTACTGGTCTGAAGAGTGGAGAATGAATTTATTAATTATTCGATGACAATTAGTGCTTGGTATTGAAAATTGAAATGTGTGTTTGCTTAGAAGAGAAGCGGAGTGCGTCACCAATATTTCATTGAAGCAGGTGCATGAGTTATAGCATTAATTGCTAACAAAAATGGTGGTATAGAGTGTCGACACAAAAAATGACTCTTTTAATTATGTTAAATTCAATGGTGATCCTTGTACTATTTGCATGATTCCCAAAGTTCAAGTCTAAAATATGATTTTTGGTAGAAGTGCGCCTGCCCTTTTCCTGGCCCCAAGCTAGAGTTTCAGTCAGAGAAGTTGAAGACCAGAAGGTTCATGGTGAGAACCTCTGGAAATTCAGGTGGTGATTTGCTTCCAGTGGCTCCCCTTCAGCTCGAGTCCCCTGTAGGCCAGCTTTTGACCAAAATTCTACAAACCCATCCACATCTTCTTCTGGTAACTGTTGATCAGCAGCTTGAGAACCTCCAGAGTGAAAGGGATGCACAGAGAGAGATGATCGCATCATCACAAGATCTCCTTAACAAGTATTTTTTAATTCTCTATACGTCTGTTGATTTAATTTGGATGATTAACAAAATGATAATTTTGATTTGTTTGAGCACATAGCCTGCCAGGCACTTGCTCATAAGTATTAATCAGTTAGGTCGGATTTTGTTGCCAAAGAATGACGAGACTTACTTCTATTTATTCTTTAAACAAAATGGTGCACTCCATGTAACTCACTTGCACTTTAACATCCTAGGGCTGTGCATGTCATGTCTCTGGTCTTTATTTTTACATTGGCCTATACATGTAAGGATGTAGGTACCAGCATCGTGAGTTGACAGGTTTTAAGGGACACACAGCTAGTTTGAAGAGTTACTTATGGAAAAGTGACGTTTCTTACATTGAAATTATTACTTGAAAACTGTAGAAAGAAAAAGGTGTATTTGACTACAAGCTGCCTATGCACACTTTCAATTATCAAATCTCCTGCATAAAGCTGACCAGTCAAATCATGTGTCATCTCTCTTTGCCTATAATTATTGATAGTCAGCTTCCTTTTGTTGATTAAACTCCCGGTTCAATCTTCACTTATTGAGTAGGTGATCAAACTGAGGGTGAACCACCATGTCATTTGATAGTTTAGTTTACAAGCAGTATATGATATTACAAGCCAGTGATGAGAAAAATTATGCTAGGATGCCATGTTTGGAGAAATAATTATATTATGTAATAATTTGTGATACATATATGTTGTGGTTATATTTCAGTAGCATTTGTCGACTGTTCAAGCTGAATTTACTCTGAAGTGCTGAACATGAAAATTCAAGTTCTCTCAATTTTCATGTCCATATTTATTAGCTTTTACTAAAATTCATATTCCGCCTTCACCTTTTCATAGCCTTCACTTTCTACTTGCTCTCACGAGTCACAATTTGTTGGAGGTCTCTGAATATCTTGTTCTGCTATTGTTGTCGATTACCGATTTACTTCATGCACTTGAATTTCCTTACGGAGTACACATTATTAAATCACAACAAATTGAGCTAACATTATGCATAACTAACTCATTAATGTCCGAGAAAGAGCAAATTCTGTAGTTGACTTCTGTAATAATTTTGAAAACAAATAGACTATATATGGCTCCTAAGCTTCAAGATAGTCTTTCTCGGGAATATTGTCTGGCTTATTTTGAACTTGGTATACAATATTATGCCAAGATAAAATGCATATATGTCCTGCTGACTAGAATTAACTGAAAACGGATGGGGGATTTTGAGATGGAATGAGAAATGATAATCTGCTAGGTATGGTTAAGCTTTTATGTCAAGGAAGTATATGGCAAAATGACCAACACTCCTGAAAATTCCTGTATTATGCGAATACACTCCTTTCAGTTTACATCTCTCGGTTGTTTCAGATGAATTACTTTGAGCTCTGCATTGGACCTTGTGTGAGACATGGCAATATTTAAATTGAATATAATTCTCAAAGGCATTTGTATCTTTTCTACCTCCATTCAGAAGTAATAGAAAAAGATCATGTAACTGATATACTGTCATATATTTCTTTTCTAAATTGTATGAGTTTGAGGGCAATATTTACGAATTTTAGGAGAATAGCTGAAGTGAAGGAGAAAGATCGTAGGAAAACACTGGAAGATATCGTTTACTGCTTAATTGTGCAAAGATTTGTAGAGAACGATATTTCGATGAACCCCAAAATAACTACTTCATATCCTGCTGGAAGAGTGGATATTTGGCCAGATCAAGAAGAAAAGCTGGAATCTGTGCACTCTCCTGAGGCATTTGAGATGATAGTTAGCCATCTGACTCTAGTTCTTGGGGAGCGTGTTATAGAATCTGTAGATACAGTCGTGCAGATCAGTAAAATAAAGCTAGGCAAGCTTTATGCTGCTTCAATTATGTATGGGTACTTTCTAAGACGAGTCGACGAACGTTACCAACTTGAGCAATCTATGAACACCCTTCCTGAAGGTTTTGGTGAAGATCTGGTAAAATCAGAACAGCCCTCACCAGAAAAGCAACTCTGGGATCCCAATTCAATAATAAGCATCTATCCTGATGATAGTGATGGAGAACAAATTGTAGATTCTGGCACCAAAGAAAAATCATACAAATTGAGATCCTATGTGATGTATTTGGATGCAGAAACACTTCAACGGTATGCTACCATAAGATCTAAAGAAGCACTATCTTTGATTGAAAAGCAAACACAAGCATTGTTTGGAAGGCCTGATATTACGGTTACACAAACCGGTGATCTTGATGCATCAAATGACGAAGTCGTTTCTTTAACATTTTCTGGACTTACATTGCTGATTCTGGAGGCTGTTACTTTTGGATCATTTCTATGGAATACAGAAAGTTATGTTGAATCCAAGTACCCCTTTATTAACAGCTAGAGATGTTATTCTTTTATTTTCATGATCTTCTGCGACTGCGGGTGTTGTTATTTGGTGCTGTATGGATGACGCGAAATAGAAGCGTTGCTAATTCAAGCAGTTGTAATTTCTGAAATTTACAGCTATGAGCCATCATTCGCTTTGTATTATCTTGCAAGTTTATATTGTTTATGGTGAAGTAAAAATCTCATATCAATATGTTTTAACGGTAATTATTCCAATTATATGATGGAAGGCGAGATTTATTTGGGGAAAAATATAAAATAAATTGTTGTAGTTACTAAAATGAATATATATAATTTAATTTATCCGAGTTCAACCTTTTATTCAACGTTATGTCAGTGTTTCTCTTGATAAATTAATATATCTGCCACTTTCATCTTTAGGCTTGAAAATACCAAAACCAAGTCGGTGGGTCATAATTAGAGATACCATTTCTTTTGTTTATGAAGAATCCCATTCAAGACATGTGAAAGTTCGCATTTGTTTGACTCGAACTCCAATAATCTCGGTTTTGTTATGAAATAAGTCAAATTTGGATGTATGCATGATAGTCAAATTTAGATGTCTAATATTAAATTGTAATTAGATATTTTTATTATTTTAATCATTTCATTTGTCTACAAATAGGCTTGTAATATTTATCGTAAATATACACAAAAATATATTAATTTTTTTAAATTAAGAAAATTGTAGAGAACTAATAATTTTTTATAATATAAAATTAAGAGTTTATTAAGGAGATATTCAAGGTTGTTATTAAAATAATTATTTGTTTTATTTTGTTAATATTTTTTTTAAGGGTAAATTGATCATAAATCCCTAGTCAGAAACTAATCTTACTTCTCAGTCCCTATATCTCTGAAAGTTATTCTGTCATCCTTGATTAAATATAAAACTTGTTTCTCACTCCCTTTTGCTTAAACAAAATGATAGCTGTTATTTGTTCAGTTTCTTCCCCAAATTTTCTTCGATCTTCCATTTTCTAACAACATCTGACCTACAATACCAGTTCGTTTACATGGATTTTTTTCTCATAAATCTCCATCCGCCAAACCTGTGGAAGTATGGCTCTTGTAATTGTGTGGAAAGAGTTGAAAGTTTTTGAGGAAATGAATTAACAGTTCTGCACATTTTGGGGACGACAGGGTATGATTGGGAAAAGTTGGAAGAAAAATCTATCTTCATATTTTCCTTGTTTTGTTTTGTTAAATTAAAAAAGTGAGTATACGTTTTTGTAGATTCTTTTTAACTGGTACTTGTTGAACGTATTGATTATGCATTCCACTGAAAGCTTGCGAAATTTTTTTTCTTATTTTCTTCTAATGAGTTCTATTGCTACATCTGCATTCTGAACTTGAATTTGAGTCCCGTGAAATTTTCTTTATTTTTTCTTCAGTTTAACGATTCCTGAATCAACGATGAATGACCTTTGATCCCCCCATTGTTGAGATTTTTGCATTTGGACTTTGATGATGACTGGCAAAACTTGTGATTTGGAAGAATCTGATATGGAAGAAATTGATATCCAATATATAGAAGAAATCTGGTTGTGACCAAGAGAATGAAGAAATCGATTAAGAGAAGTCCAGCAGCAATCTGTGCAGCAAAGATTAACAGAAGCAGAAAAGAAGAAATTCCAGACGCAGAATTAGAAAAACCAGACGCAAAGCTGTGAACAAGAAAATTCAGACGCAGCTAAAGTAATTTGGAACCAGACGCAGCTAAAGGATATAACCAGACGTGAGTTAATCCAGACGCAGCGCAAAGAACAAAAGAAACCAGACGTGGTGCAAAGGAAATATCAGACACAACACAAAGGTTGAAGATAAACCAGAAAGCTAGAAGAAGTCTGAAACATGTGAAGAACACAGAAATCTGGTGGAGAAGTCTGGGAATACTGTGAACGTGAAGTCTGATGTAGAGACGTCAAAGAATCTGTTTTGGAGAAATCTGGAAGATTTCTCCAATAGAGGAAATCTGCTATGCTCAAAAGAAGAGAAGTTAAACATGAGGAATCTGTGATGTTTGCAACGATAAGAAAATCGATTGAACAGAAGAAATCTGGTTCGAGGAAAACAGTAGAAGTCTGATCAAGTGAAGTCTGGTACCAGATGTCATAAAAATCAGAAGTTGCGAAGCGCAAACATAAAGATGAAATAGAGCAGTAGTTAAACAGAAGTGGTTTTAACAATTGTACAGAAGATTAATTCAATATTAATAAGAGAAGTCTGTGAAGAAATCTGGACTTGACGAAGAAGAAAGGAAGAAGAGCTTGAGGCATAACAAAGATGAACAGTGGTTGCGCAAAGACGAATTAGTTTTTGCAACCAAAATTGAAAAGCAGCAGTTAAATAGATGATTGGAATCAGAAGTCGAACAACAGAAATACGAAGATGAATTCAATAGATGAAGTGCAATACCAGAAGATCGATATTTAACTACTGGAATAAAAATCGAGCATAAAAATTTCAAATTCGGGTACAATATTGTGAAATTAGAGCATAAATAGTATAAATTCGAGCACACTTTATAGAAAATTGAGAATAACATGTGAGAACACAAGAACAAAACTTTCATTCCCATTTATAAATGTAAGGATGTTGAGGAGTGGTATACAATGGTTGTTATGTTCAAATGGTGGAAAATACATAAACCCGTGTTGTCATAAAAATCGAGCATAAAAGTCTCGAAATCGGGTATGATATAGTGCAATTCGAGCATAATCGACTAAAATCGAGCACAATTTCTATAAAATTAAGGATAATATGTCTAAAATCACAAGAACAAAACATTCATTCCCATTTACAAATGTGAGGACGTTGGGGAGTAGTAGACAATGGTAGTTATGTTCAAATGGTTGAAAATACGTAAACCCATGTTGTCATAAAAATCGAGCACAAAAGATTCAAAATCGGGTATGATATAGTGAAATTCGAGCATAAATCGTCTAAATTCGAACACAATTTCTTTAAAATTGAGCATAATATGCTGAAATCATCTAATGTTACAATTGCTGAAATCATCTACTGTTTCAATTAAGCATAAAATTTCTACTGTTTCAATTGCTAAACACATCTACTGTTTCACTTTTGCTGCTTTTCAATTTCTGTTGCAACAACTGATTTCTTCTGTTCAACTTCTGTACAACTGCTGATATTTCTGCCTTAGTGCAACATCTGTTCGTCTTGTTTCTTCTGTTTTTCTCTGAAATCTGCTGATTTCTTCTTCTGTACAACTGCTGAAATCTGCTGATTTCTTCTGTTTTTCTCTCATCCTTCTCTCCATCAGTTGTTCGCTCTTCAAACGGATATGCTGACGTCACGGTTGCTCACTTAGCTTCTTCATATGATTTACTCCAAGTTTTGCCAGTCATCATCAAAGTCCAAATGCAAAAATCTCAACAGTGGGGGGATCAAAGGTCATTCATCGTTGATTCAGGAATCGTTAAACTGAAGAAAAAATAAAGAAAATTTCACGGGACTCAAATTCAAGTTCAGAATGCAGATGTAGCAATAGAACTCATTAGAAGAAAATAAGAAAAAAAATTGCGCAAGCTTTCAGTGGAATGCATAATCAATACGTTCAACAAGTACAAGTTAAAAAGAATCTACAAAAACGTATACTCACTTTTTTAATTTAACAAAACAAAACAAGGAAAATATGAAGATAGATTTTTCTTCCAACTTTTCCCAATCAAACTCTGTCGTCCCCAAAATGTGCAGAACTGTTAATTCATTTCCTCAAAAACTTTCAACTCTTTCCACACAATTACAAGAGCCATACTTCCACAGGTTTGGCGGAAGCAAACATTAAACAAACACATACACATCTCCTTCAACTATCTAGGTTGTACTAATCCAGATTCTCGTACACATTACCGGCCCACCATACAATCAAAAAACAGAAAAGGGATCCACATAAACACTAAATAACACAAGAAAGACACCAAAATCGGAGAGGATCACCACAGAGTAACCGACAAGACGAAGTAAAACCAACCCCTCAAGCTTCAAACACAAAAACCCAAACCAAGAAAAGATCCAAACCCATCACCCAGAAATCACACACTGTCATAAACACGTGAAGTCAACAGCACCAGTACCGGTTGTGGGAGACCCACAGCGGAGTCGTAGGAAGAAGAAGAGGTTTGATGAATCGCTCATCTTTCATCGAATTCCGTTCTACACCGAAAATATGGAGATTTATGAGAAAAAAATCCATGTAAACGAACTGGTATTGTAGGTCAGAGGTTGTTAGAAAATGGGAAGATCGAAGAAAATTTGGGGAAGAAACTGAACAAATAACGGCTATCATTTTGTTTAAGCAAAAGGGAGTTAGAAATAAGTTTTGTATTTAATCAGGGATTGCAGAATAACTTTCAGAGATATAGGGACTGAGAAGTAAGATTAGTTTCTGACTAGGGATTTATGATCAATTTACCCTTTTTTTAATTTATAATAGGTTTATATTTAACACATATCTAAGCAATTTTGAGCCCAAAACTATGATATCGAATAGTTCCCTTGTATCTATTATTATTTAAATTAACATTAATTGTTTAAACTTAAAAATTAGTTATATGAAATCAAATGATTTTTGTTAGTTTCACCGCCAAATCCAACGTTTTTCTCTTCCACCGTGTTTAAACCGGTTTCTTCATATTTCAAGCTCAAGATAATTTATTCCTTTGTTTACTTGGATGGATGATATTATGAAATGATGGATTAAAGTATGATCATTAAACTAATTTGATAGGATATGAAGTAATAATAAATAAATAATACCATGTTTGATCTAAAGGAAAAGTGTGGATTGAGATTATAATTAAAAGAAATAATAATTTTACCTTTTAAATATCATAATAAATTTATGTTTGGTTAGCCTAAGGTTGAAATTAATAATATAATTATTTCAAAATTTATTGTTTATTCACATATGAAGTCATTTTTTCTAGGTATAAATAATTATATATTTTAAAAATCGAAAACTTGATTAAAAAAATTATTTCCCCATGACTATAATATGATGAATAATTTAAAGAATAAATATGATAAAAAAAATGTATTCGAAATATGAGCAAACAAATGCATCTAACATATTATGAAAATAGATGGTCAATTAGAAGTTATTATTCAATTAATAAATAAAAATAAAAGTCATTATTCTTAACAAAATTAAAAATCATCATAACAAAGTTATAAAATAAACAAAATAATATAAAATTAAGTTAATAAACCTCCTCATCTCTCATAACCTCTACAGAAATATAATCTCTTCTAAAACTAAAAATCACATCTAAATACATTATTAATATTCTGAAATGTTTAAAAAGATTTCAATTTAGTATTACACATATGATCAGAGTATTAATTATATTATCCTACGTAACCTTGAGATAATTTCAAGCCCAAACATTTGGAATATGCTTAAATTTTTAAAAAATTAACGAATAAAAGTTCATATTCTACATAAAATCCCTAAAAATCACAAAAGAATGTGTACTTTGTCTTCGCCTCAAGGCTTGAGTATAATAACCATACAAAAATAAATAAATGATAACATCTTCCGGCCGACGGTCCAGACCATTTTAGCCTCCTTAAAACCTCATGGAAACTGAAAAGACCCTCCGATTTCGCTACTTCCGGCTGGTGGAGAAATCGCGACCCAGAGAAGAGAAATGGTGATCGCTATAAGGCCTGACCAGACAAACACGATAGTTGGCGTTCGACCTCTTCGTCCCATCAACCCTTTTGCGAATGGATACAAATGAGCCAAAACCCAGAAGCTAAAGAAAACGCCCCCAAGCAAACGGCTCCACTGCGGGATTGCACTGTAGATCGTCCTGCTAAAGCCTACCGCTATAGCAATCAAGTTTGTCATCATGATAGTAATGGGGGGAATCATTAGAGACGACCATTTTAAGATATAGAGATCAGCAAACTCATCATCATTCTCATCTCCAGCGGATTTTGATGTCAGTGTGAATGAAATTTCTATTCCAGCGATGACCTTTAGCAGCCCTTGTAGCACAGCAGCAAGATGAGCACTTGTTCCTCCTATCAACCAGAATTGTTCATTCCTCCACCAGTCTTCAAGATTTATACCAGACCACTTGATTTCGAGCACAGCTAACATGCAGAGAGTTAAGGTGATTACGAGAAGGTAAGTCAAGAATGTAACGCTTAGAGACTGGACAATGAATTGACCGGAGAAGAGCGATAATGCTGGGAGGAAACAGTAGACGATTAGAAACAAGGATGTAAACGGATAGATGCCCACATTAAGATAAGCCACCCTCTGTAAAAGTTTCATCTTAGGACTAGCGAGCAATGCATTATTCCGTGAAAAGAAGATCTCAACTGAACCTGTTGCCCATCGAAGCACTTGATGAAGCCTGTCTGTCAGGTTAATTGGTGCAGTGCCCCGAAAAGCGTCCCTCTTGGTAACGCAGTAGATGGACTTCCAACCTCGGTTGTGCATGCGGTATCCTGTTACCACATCTTCTGTCACTGAGCCATAAATCCACCCGACCCGATTGCCCCATTCAGTTTTGTCTTCATACCAACACGAGATGACACTGATAGCTTCTGCAACAGTGGACGCATCAAGAAGTTCCCTTGGAATTGTTAAAGCACCAGGAGGTCGTCCATTCTTCACAGCAGGATGATCCGCTAGAGGTCTGCCTTGAAATTCTGCAACTGGAATGGAATCGATCAGAAAATTCGAGTTACCGAACCTTTTCGAGAAAAGAGAAGGATTCATTTCCTCATCATCCGGATCCCCCATTCTAAGTGCCCGGTGCTCCTCGGGTGCGGAAGAAATGGATGCACTTTTCTTCCGACGAGCGAAACAACAGCTGCAACAGCCAGAATGATCTTTTGATCGAGGCGGATCAAAGCCATAAAGTGCAGTCCGTCGAAAGAGGCACCCAGTGCCTACATAAACCGGGCCCTGAAGCCCATCCAAAGCACGCATGTTGACATCAAAGAATACTGTATTGTGATTTGCATATCGGTCAGATGGATCTATTCCCTCAAATCTTTGTGGAAACTGAACATAGCAAAGCCGGTCTCCACCACGGTCCATCATAAAACACATGCCTTCTCTTATTGCCTGGGAGTTGTAGATGTAGTGATCACAATCAAGATTTAGTATAAAGGGGCCATTGGACATGATCGCTGAGGCTCGAACCAAAGCATTCATGGCCCCTGCTTTCTTATTGTGATCATACCCTGGTCGCTTTTCCCGAGAAACATACACTAGCAAGGGGAGTCGGATATCTACTTCAGTAAAATCAAGTGGACTGCTGTCTTCAGTGCCATGTAGAGGTTCGTCACTTGGAGGTTTCAGCATCACCTACAATTTACATAGCCAAAACAACATCAAGACCAATAAGAGCTGCTGCCAGGTCAAATATCTTTTCTGACAAAGCAAGGAGGAAACTATTAAGCGATTGATTCAGAAGTTGTGGAAGGAAAAACAAAAGACCCATAATTTGTTCCTAAAATAGACATAAACCCACACTCCACACATGATGTCACAAGGTGGAGCAGTTTTTACAAGGAACCATGAGATTTGAGATTGGCCGACTAAAAGTATAGACGTGTACAAATAAAGCACTCAAGAATTCCTAAGAGCGGACAAGATACTGAAAATGCTCTGACCAAGTACCAAAAACAAATGGGAGGGTAAAAGTTTATGAATTCTGGGGAAGTATTTCACAAAACAAATGATGGCCATTGAGAAAGAATAAAGCAATTCCAGAGTTACCGATTGATGCCTCCACCTGATAAAGATAAATTAGTAACGGCTTGTATTATCCACCAGGTCCTTTAAAATTACCTGTATGATTCCAGCATGGTCACCTTTAGAGTGTTCGGGAGCAGAAACCATCCAGGTACCTGGCCAATGTGTCCCATCTGCCATCCATGTTGCTCTGGAGGCCTTCACAGGTTCCATTAGTTCTTCATCAGTGGCCTCTCTCCGAAGCTTCATGGCCTTGATTTCTTCTCTAGCATTGTAAGCATCTGAGCGACGGCGAATCGAATCAGGGAGTCCATTGATTCTAACCTTGAACTCATCATACTCACGTTTAACCCTTCTACGATCCTTGACGAAATCCGGAAGCACCTTGTTTTTAAAAGGGTCCTTTTTCAAGGAGAAATATGATTCAGGATTCCTGGGTTCAATATCATGTTTCCGACAAAATGGCACCCATAGATTAGCGAAACTTGCAGCTTCTGCCATAGCCTCAAATGTTAAGAGGGCACCTCCATCATCAGAAACATAACAAGAAAGCTTCTCAACAGGATAATCTGCTGCGAGAATGGACAATATAGTGTTCGATGTAACAAGTGGAGGTTCCTTTTCGGGATCAGCAGTGGAAACAAACATATCTACTCCTGGGAGATCAGATTTTCCAGTGGGATTTGCAGGACTTGGTGTTTCAAATTTTTCTTTCAAAACATTAAGATCGGTAGCACGATTAACAGGGCAGAGCTTGGGAAGCTGATCAAGTAACCATGAGAAGGCAAACCAAATCTCACAGATTACTGACATCAACCACAGCCATCTCGCATCCTCGTTGGGGTTGCCAACTCTCCAAGTAAGAAATAACCCGAGAACAGCCATACGTACAAAAATTAAGAGTCTGAAAACATGAAATCACACGAGATTCTTGTCAGTTTTTATGACACTAAAAATCAAAACAACATACAAACGGGCTAAGTCACTACATTTAAGGAAAAAAAAGAACATCTAAGGGAGAAAGTTTCAGAAAAAATTAAAAAGTGATTGGTGATTCATATGCCGTGGACAAATACATAGAAACAGAATGGATACAGTATTTTAGCCTATCAAATGCAATCCTTCAAAGTCACATACAAGGACAAGTAAAACTTCATGCAATGTTTCCTGCTTTGATGATGCAACACAATTCATAATAGATATTCACATAACCACAGTATCAGCAGATAGGCTATTGAAGCATCAGCACACATTAATTTTCATGCATATTTTTTATACGAATTCTTAGTATAGTGAAAGCATCCAACATTTAAAATTTCAAAATCTGCCAAATATTTACGTCACCTTCGTACTTACCTCCATGATACAAAACTATTTATAATTAATCTATATTTTTTCAACTGCTCACTTTACATACAGATACCAATATGATGTTTTTCCTAATAGAACAGAAACAGAGCTGAAACAGCATTAACAAGAATGAACGGAAACATTGTTACCGATATGGACTGAGTATGCCAGCTGGTATCTTCAATTTGCGGGTGAGTGGCCTCCAGGGCTTGCTAAGAAGTTCTGGAGGCTCACCAGACTCACTTTTGTCATCTATAAATCCTCCATCCTTGGGCCATATGGCATTGCCGTACCCATAAGTCCCCTTAGTCTCAAACAACCATCGATTATTATCAAAGTCCACCCCTGTTTGGCTCCTCGCCAACCCCGATTGGCTCCTCATCATCACAGATCTGTTGGCCGATCTCATCAATGACAACCTTCTCTCCATCTTTGACATACCAACATTGGACGGAAGAGGTAATGGCTGACCAGGTTCCCCTGAGCTTATAGGAATTTCAGTATTCTTATATGGTTCTTTACATCCTGGGCATATTCCATCAGCAGTCTTCACTGAGTCAATGAAGCAATCCCTACAAATCTTAAAATCACATTCACATGGAAGAAGATCTTCGCCCCTCTCATCACTCATGACTTTCCCATCACAGCCTGGGATCGAACATGAGGAACCTTTTGTACCAGCCATCTGTGGATGGTTAGTTTCGGATTCAATCACCTTATCCATCAAGTGAGCACGGGTAACACTGTTATACCCACCAGTAAACAAAGAACTTGATACATACTGTTCCTCGACTCTCTGTGATATTGGAGGATGATCCACCACCCTCATTGACATTGCCGGATCCATGGGCTGATTATCAGGTGTTGGTGGTATATGTACAGTATATTCCGAGAATTCAACACCGCTCATTTCACTATCAAGGCTATCCCTCGACAAGTTGACATATCGACCCGATGATGTCCTCCTCGAAAAGGTCACAGTTGGGGGAACTGGACCTCTCCCGGTACTTGGATCAGAAGCTTTGAAGGATCTTCCCGCCATTCTACCGATATTTTCACAAGAAAATCATATATGTGTTAACAGAACCTGGAGAAAACCATAAAACAAAGAGGGAGTCTATTAGTTCGACAGAAAATTTTAGAACCGCACCAATTAAGGAATTCAAATCCAAGAGTATCTATTCCTTTCCCTAGAGAACTCTTTTCTGATGCATCATAAGTTTTCAGTCCTCAGTAACTTTTTCTTTAACAGCAAATATTATCTTAATCAAGTAAACACAAGATCGAAGACTTATTACAGGCCACAGGGTAAATGGTATTATCTTAAATTCAGATGAAAACATTTTCTTTTTATGCAAAGTCTTTTACTTTTTTAAAAACAAAAGGGATAAAAAGCTACAGCTTCGAAGGCTAGATTCCAATCCTCCACTGATCTAATGAAAACAATATAAAAACTAAGACTACAGGTAAAAGTACCTATAATCTTCAAGAAGTGGAATAACAAGAATAAGCACCGATGATCTTGAAAAGGTGGAATAGTACAGATGAACGTCATGATAAAGATCACACATCATACCTTTCGAATATCAAAATTTCCTATAGTCCCAACAAACTCGAAACCCGAAAAAGAAAATCAGTTCAAAACTTCCGATCAGAGCATGATCGACATATAGAAGATAACTAGAAAATGGGCGTGGAGGAAAGAGTCAATAGCTCCCCATCTACTATTTAGCCTCCCGATGCCTTAAAAGAAGTGCTGCCCATATAATAACAAGGACACCGCCACCCAAAGACGTGTAAGAAACTATCAAAAACAAAATACTACTTTAATAACACATACGTTCACACACATACAAATGGTTAGCTAAAAATATAAAAATATAATTACAACTGTAATACAAAAGCCATTGCGACCAGGTCTAATGTTGTACTTCCATTAAACATTTTCTCACACGCTAATTTCATAAAAATATAAAATTTTCATGTCTCTTTCTGGACTCCAGATGGGATCTAGCAAAAGCCTTACTGAATTCAAAATCCAAATCCATCCAAAGACCAGCTACCGAAGATAGACGAGCAACTCTTCACCGAACACAATTAATTAGCAACAAAGCCGGCGAACCAAAGAATAAATCGTAAAAAAGCACATTTCAGTGCCCGGCTAGCATTTTATTTCAACACTTAAATACAGTCAAGAAAACATTCATGTGCACCAACTAAATCTTCATAAAACTGGATAAAAGAAAACACAAAGATCTGAGCATTTCAGACGAATCTACCTCGAGTAAAGAATATTTGGACAAAAGGGATATACTGTATTCCAACAAAAAACCAATTTTCCTCCCTTGATTTGGGCAGTAACATATGCCAAGAAAAGCTTGAAAAGCAGATGGGTTTTTTCAAAGAATCTTTAATAGTGACTATGGACGGCGGATATGTGCTCCGCTGCTGAGGCTGTTCCCAACTACAATGTAATGAAAACTCACTTTGGATTTTGTAATAATAACGATAATTAAAACTCTGTTGATAAAAGGAGACGAGGATGAGACGGCGACGATTAAGGTGGCGGACAAAAGAAATATATCACGCGTATATAGGGTTTTTCATTTATTTTCTATTTCTTTTTTCCCGATTATTAAGGGAGTGGGGATTATTAGTGTATAATACAGTAAGCATTTAGTTTTTTTTTACAAAATTAAGAATACATTTAAGTGATCTTTCAACTAATATTTTGTTTGGATTCACACTGACGTGCTATAATTTTATTACAAATAAATGAATTCTCTTCCACTTAAGCTTCTCGAAATTACCATTTTAGTCTATCAATAATCAGTATATATCATATTAATTTTATTTGACTTTTTGAAAATATACTACTATGTTACTTAATATTTTGTAGATCTATCCTTTAGTGATCCAATCAAAACAGTTTCTGAACTGATTGTGTATTCATACTAGAAATATTAGTATTGGTTTCTTCAAACTTAATTCTTACTTTCAATTTTATGTGTCACCCAACTAGAGAAAAAGTAGAATATTCAAGTAAATAATCTATGTCAAACTTATATTCAAAAACTAACCATGTCAAGTGCATTTATAATGCTTCAAATATACAATTCGTGTTAAAAAATTTTGTTTAAATGAGGACATTTTTCTTACTATCCCCGAAAAGTATATAAAAAACTTTATCGATTAAACCTCGAACTATCATGAAACAATATCAAGTAGGTGTATATCCGTGAGAGATCTCACGGATAAATATCCATGAGACAGTTCGATCAAATTCATATAGTAATACTTCTGGTGTGAAAACTAGTACTTTGATATAAAATATAATAGTTTTTCATGGGTCGAGTTAATTCGGAGGAAGATTCGATCAAAGTTATATATTAGACTAAAAGTAATAATTTTATCATGTGAGGACTGTAATTAATCGATTTAGTTAATGTTATGTTTTGAGCAGATTTGGGGAATTAAGCTAGAATTGGTTATATAGTAACTAACGAATTTGTCAAATCTGAACGGTGATTTAGTCCCGAGAGGTATCTCGTGCTGAGTAAGCTGTTAAGGAGTTTCGGATTTGACTTAGAATTGAATCTGGTGTGTATCGTTGAGTAAACGAGAGAGTAAGCGTTGGGTAGATTTGGTGTATCGGGAGCAAATTGTAGTTCAGATTTTGAGAATACGCGAGTGATTAGAGGCGCTGTGAGAATCGGTTTGGTTCGCGGTTTGAGTAGAGCGGTTCGTTGTTTTCAAATTTGAGTAAAATCTGGGTGTCCAGATCTGACCCTTGCGCGAATGAGCGAGTTGTCCTTTGGATAACCCGGGTAGACGCGGGTTGAGTATAAGCGATACGATGTCGTTTGGCGTATGCCAGATTTGGCGTTGGCCGCATGTGATAGATGCGACGTCGTTCAGCGAGCATCAGATTTGATGAGAACTGGACCCCGGTGCGACGTCGTTTGGTAGTGATCAGATTTGGTTAGCGTAGAGGAGTCAAAGTTGTTTGAGTGCTCAGATCTGAGTTTGTCGGTGGCACTGTAGCGTTGACTGGAGAATATATATATAGGTGTTGACCAACACTTAGCGAATTTGAGACCCGATACTTCTTATCTTCTTCCCGAGAGAGCGTTCGACTTGTATCTGTTCTTCGAACCATTACTGTTCACTCGAATATTTTCCTCCGATTACCGTCAATTTGCTCCATCGTTTGGAGCAAGGTTGGTGGCACTGAGCTCGTCTACTTAAGATCTTTCGATTGATACCATTTTGGAGACTTGAGTTGTCGAGTTGAGGGAGCACGAAGTAGCTGCAGGGTTCGAATATCTTCGCGATTTCTGGCCAGTAGTTCTTTCGTTCTTAAGCAGTTTTGGGTAAGTGATTTCTTCTTATTCTGAGCTTCGATTAGAGCTGGTTATCTTGTTTGATGTCTCGGTTTGGGTTGAGTTGTTGGTAGCACCCAAATCTGTTTCAGTATAGTTGTCCCTTAGCTGTTTAGGTATGGTTGAGCAGGTGGTAGCTACGTGATTGTTCGAGCAGCTTCTGTTAGGTGTTCACCGAGAGCTGTTGGAGCTGTGTTCTCGTGCGTGAGCTGCTGGACGTGTACCCCTACGTGATCTATTGAGGTAGTAGTTGTACGAGTTTGAGGTACGATGAGCTCATCAGCTTTGATATAATCATGTTAATATTTCATGCGTGATGTGAGCTGCTATGTGGCGTGATCTGTCGTGTATGTGCTAGCTGAAATTGTCTAGCTGTGCAGTTAATTGCTGGTTCTCTGTTTGATTTGCCTATGTGTTATTTATATGTGTTTGTTATGAGCTGGTATTGCCTTGCATACACGCATATCATATTGAGCCTGGTTTCTTTGAGAACCGAGCATTGTATAGTACCAGTATGCTAAATCTATGATTTTGAAAATAAAATGATTGAGGTGTCGATCGGATTTCGTACCCTCGACTCCCTGCCGTGAGGTTTGTCGATTGCCCTGAGGTTCGCTTGGGTAGCTCCCACCCCTCAGCTAGCATGAATGACACCGATGGGTTGAGAGATTGGATTGCAAGCTACTGGTGCTGCATGTGAAGGGCATGGGTAGCACCCGTGATTCCACATGCGATGTGGCCACTACTAGATTGATTCACTGCCGAGCTTTGGGTGTGGATTGTTGTTGATACCTGATGAGATTTCATGGTACCCGGATCATGCATTGCACGCTTGAGGTATTACATGTTTATATGTTAGCTGGTTTTATAGATGCTCTCGTACTGAGGTTTGACCTCGTTTTATTTTCCTGTTTTTTGTCTGCGTTGGTCTGTGTTGGCCTTTGCAGGATCTTCAGGTAATCCAGCTTGACCGAGTGGAGCGTCAGCTGGTAGATCCCTGTTTTGAGTCCCAGTTATTTATACTATGTAGTGAACCAGGGGATGCCCTGCGTGATTATGTATATTGGAGATCTGTATTTATATTTTACCTATATTTGTCGCTATTGAGATGGTTGGATTTTTGAGTCAAAATCCATATTTTGATTATGATCGTATTTTAAGAAATGATTTTTAGTTCAGGCCCAAACGAAAATTTCTAGCTCATATTTCTATGCTTACGTGTAATTATGATTATTTGAGTAATTAATCTGTGATTAGCCACCGGACCTGACATATCATAACAAGTAAATACATTTTCATTTGTGTAATGCGTCTCATGAAATATAACCTCTGAAAAAACGGTGTCACATAAGTGTTCTTGCGAACTTTTTGCCCCTACCAAATCTTACAAAAATATAATCTAAAATATCTTACTCTTGGTTTAATAGTATTTTTAATTAACAATCTTCACAAAGATAAAGTAAAAAGCTTTGAAATAGGTCGAATGTACAATTTTATATTAATGTGATGATCATTTTCACAAAACACATCTATCTTATAAGTAGAAAAAGTGTGACAGTATATAAAGTTTTTATTTTGGTGATACAAACAACTACTAGCTTGGGGCGTTTTTTTAAAAATAATGTAAAAATAAAAATAAATGTCAAAACTAATGTGTCTATGGGAAATTTTCAAAATTACGGTAAAACGCTGTCACGGACAGCGGACGCTAACCATTATTAAAAAAAATTAAAACCAGCGTCCGCTACTTGCAGTAGCAGACGCTCAAAGAGTTTTTTTTTTTTTAAAAAAAAGTTTGTATCATCCGCTACATCATATAGCGGACGATCCAATTTTTTTTAAAAAAAATACCGTCCGCATATTGCAGGTGAGGACCATTGAAAAAAAAAAATTAAGCATCCGCGCAAGCCCCAATATTATTTACGTTTCGGCAGCCTTGTGAAATGAGCACACATCATCATATCTTCGTAACAACATGAAGTGGTAAACAATTATGAAGTGGGATTGAAATTTTTTGAAAATTAAATATTATATTTAAGATTTTTTTTAGGTTAATTTCCCTGTAAGTGTAATTTTTGGTCTTTTCATAATTAAAATAAAAAGTATTGACTTAATAATAAATTTGATGACATAAATTAATATCCACAAATTCTAATAAATTATGGCCATAATCTTAGTAGTGTAACTCTCACGTATATTTTTTATTTTTTTTCAATTAAATTTCCTAATTATGTATATTAAAGAAATCAACTAAATTAACTCTCATGAAGATGTACCCTTTAAAATTAATAATTTCCTTTTTCCTTGCCTCTATTTCCTTCTAATTTTCAAAAATTTCAATCCCACTTCATGCACTAATGAACCAGAACAACATGTAGGCTACTATAACATTTTAGCGTCCGCTACTCGCTACTCTGGTTTAAATTTTTTTTAATGATGGTCTGCATCCGCTGTCTATGACAGCGTTTCACCGTAATTTTGAAAATTCCCTACAGACACATTAGTTTTTGACATTTATTTTTATTTTTACATTATTTTTAAAAAAGGCCCACTAACTACATATAAGATAGTTGACATTTATAAATGTAATTTCGGGATTTTCCTACCTACAACTAAGTAGACTACCACCAGATAGATAAAAGAAGATACTTTCACTTCAAATTATCTTTTGGGTAAATTATTGAAAACCCGGACGAAAACTTAATTTACAAATAAGTTTCTTATCAGAATTTTCTTTGATTCAGTTCCCTAATTCAAGTATTCCTTTGTTTCAGCTCCCTATTCGTCAGAATATTTTCAAAATATATCCAAAATAACCCTTAACATTTTCTACTTTTTTCTTGTTGAAATTGTGTTCGAAAATGGTATCAGAGACTAGGTTTAAATTATTCAGATATTGATATTATTGTGCGATAATAATTTATCTTGACGAGGAGGAGATATTTCAAAAAATATGAATCTGAATCTATGTTCGAGATTTATTCTCTTTAGGATATACTCCAGAATTTTGGAATATTTGAGACAAAAAAATTTAACCAAGGTTAAACAACAAGAACATCTAGATATGGAGGAACTCCAATAGGTACAAGAAAATGATTTTTCAAATTAATAATTTCTTAGAATAGTGCCAGAATCTTCTAAAATTTCAGTATATCTTAGAGAAATTCAAAGAACGGTACAAAATTATGGTAATCGTCTATATTTTATACATCAAAAAATTGAAGAAATCCTTAAAAAACAAAAAGAGATTCTTGATACCTTAAGAGAAATCCAAACAAAGATGCAGAATCTGGAACGATTACCCAATTTCAGTAACAGGACTCCGGGAGGAAGGTTACCGTCATCCTTTGACACAAAACCCTTATTACATCAAAAAGGGAAGGTCAAAGTGGTACAAAAGCCTTTAACCAATGACAAAAAATGATCAACATTATTAAAAATATCTCGAAAAGGTAATATACCTTGATGACAAGTTTAATCTAGACCTTGCAGAATCGTTTGCAAACCTTGATTTAAAGATGAACACAACAGGGGTTGACCAACCCATTATTCCAAGGAATACTCCCCCCGAATCACCAAGATCTAGTGTGGGATCCTATGAGAAAAACATGGGAGAAACCCAAAATAATTTTCGGGTTGGAGGAGAGTCCCATCCAACCTGAACACGATCAAGAAGGAGACAAATATCACTCAATCAAATGCTGTGTGGAAAGACTATCCTTGAACCAATACATTCATATGGAGTTATGCTTAACCTTGATGTATTGGATTTAAGAACAGAGAAGATATTGATGATTGAACATCAGCTATGAGAATCGCATCAGGAACTCTGGATCTCAATAAGGGAGGATTCTGTTGGATCTATTTTTACAGATCAGAATCTTAATTTTGATTAACATAAAACCTGTTATTATCTTACTAACGGCTTAAGATTGATGTGCAGCCCTTGATAGTCTGGAGAAGACAAGGAGATATCCAAACTGGAACAGTAAGGGGACGCCCAAGCTGGAACAGTTGAAGATGTATATGCTGAAACAGTGAAGGGACGCCCGAGCTGGTACAACAGAAGACTTCCAGATTTCAGGAAACACCAAGCTGGTGAACCAGCTTGGTGCAAGAGCGGTTTAGTGATCAAGTGCAGTGAGATCCAATGAAGTGCAGAACTGTTCAAGTGCAGATCAAGTGCAGTGTTCAAGTGCAGAGCCGTATACAAGCGCAGTGATCAAGTGCAGGTCAGATCACTAAGCGCAATTATAATCAGTTCATCATAGGGATCTCAATCAGGAGAAAGACTGAACTAGAACTGATTATTAAGAAGAAGGAATATAATCACTGGTGCAATATTACAGTTCTTCGAGGATAAGGTTTAAAGTACCTTCGAAGAATTGACTCAATCAACGAGTGAAAGATTAGTGTACTTGCTCATGGTTTGGAATATGTGTCTGAATGGATCAAGAGAATAAGCAAGTACACATAAGCTCTTGACGAGAACAATAGAGCCAAGCTGGTAAACCAGATCAGGGAAGAGAAAACCTGATCATGGATCTTGGTCAAGCTGATGAGAAGATAAGAAGAGAGGTTTAACAACTCATTTTTCGATCCTAATACAATACTCCAAGATTTGTATTCTCCTATTTTCAGTTTAATGAGAATTGCACCTTGACTCTATGAATGATATCTCCTCGTTCTCTATTCATCTCTCTATTTCCTTACAATTTATTATTATTATTATTATTATTATTAATAGTAATATTATTATCATTATTAGTCCAGAATTGTAACAGTATATAAATTTGGCTAGGTGACGGCTTTGTCGATGCTACCTTTGTGGGCAGTGCCCACAAAGATTACGAGCGAATCAAAATTCGACATATGGAAAGAGTTGGTGAAAAAGAAAATTTTAAATAAAATAAATTCAGCCACTGAAATTTTGACACGTGACGGACTTTTATTATTAAAAAAACATTAAAAAGTTGCCCGGGAAACTTTTCAAATATCAGCTTTCTCCCTTCCGCCAAACATCAGATTTCTCAGATTTCTCCCTTCCCCCATTCGCAGAGTGTCCTCCTTCTTCCCCCTTCCGCCATTCTCCTTCAACAACCAAAATTTCTCCCTCAAATCTCTTCATTCCCGTCTGAAAATTTATCCGAAAATCTATTTTTTTTTCCAATAAGGTAAATGTCTTGAATTTAGATGCTGCATTTACATTTTTTTGTACTAAACTATTAGATTTCTTTTTTCTATTGTGTTTTGTTCATTGTTCTCTTTTGTGAAAGGATATGAAATCTGTTCTCTTTTTTCCATTGTGACTGTTCCAGTAGTTAACAGAAAAGGAATGGAAGTTGTTTCCAGCCTCTAATGAAAGGATACGAAATCTGTTTGTAAAAATATGGAAAATAATATGAAAAATATGAAAGGATACGAAATCTGTTTATGATGTAAAAATAATTTGTTTCCAGCCTCTAATTTATTGTTTAATTACTTGCAGTTGGTTGTGTTCGAAAAGTTGAAAATTCATTATCACTTGAAGAGTTGGAGGAAAACCACATCGAAGAAGTTGTATCGTGAGTTTCCAACTACACAGTGTGGACTCCCGAATTTGTCTAGGTCAGAAATCGAGGTACCTACTGAAAACTCTATAGTTGATGTTTTGAAGAGTAAATTAGAAGTGGGTAGTATTGTGAACAATCTCGAAGAAGCTTATTTATTGTACTGGCAATATGCACATGCGAAGGGATTCGGCATGAGGAAAGGTGAACAACGATGTTTCTCCCATTCTAAAGAAATTCAGTCAAAAGAATTTAATTGTTCATGTGAAGGTTCGAAAGATGAAAAAAGATCTAGTAAAAAGATTTCAGTATATCACGGTTTATTAGAACTAATTGTAAAGCTAGATTGAAAATTTCAAGGGGAAAAGAGAGTGAAAGGCGAGTTATTAGATTTGTACAAGAGCATAATCATGAGATGTTTACACAAGATCAAACTCACTTGTTAAGATCAGCACGCAATATATCACATGCAAAACAGTAAACTCTAGAAGCTATGGTTAATGCTGGAATATCTATCTCTAGTGCTATTTCTTTTATGGAAACAGAAGCATGTGGGCCAGGAAATTTAGGATTTAATAGAAAAGATGCATATGACCATATGAGTCGGTTGAAAAAACATACCAAAGTTGACAATGGAGATTCCAATGCACTTATTCAATATTTTATAAATACAGCGAATAAGGAGAATTATTTTTACTGGAATGTGCAATTGGATGATGATGACAGGGTGATGAACTTTTACTTTAGAGATTACAGAAGTGTGGTTGATTATGAATATTTTGGAGATGTGTTGTCTATTGATACAACTTATCGAACAAATAAGTATAATTTGATTTGTGCTCCGTTTGTTGGTATAAATCATCATATGCAAAATGTGATGTTCGGCTTAGAGTTTTTGTCAGATGAAACTGAAAGTTCTTTTGAGTGGTTGTTCACAACATTTCTTGATTCTATGAATGGGAAGCAACCTCAGACTATTTTCTCAGACCAATGTCAAGCTATGGTCAAAGTCATTGAAAGAGTTTTTCCTCATTCACATCATCGTGTATGTCAATGTCATATAAATCAAAATGCTCCTTCACACTTTGGGAAGTTAAATGGTGACTCATCTTTTAAAAATTTATGGCATAAATGCATGACTCGTTGTGAATCAGAAGATGAATTTGAGGAGACATGGAAACTTATGATTGATAAATATAATTTAGATTCTCATAGATGGTTGAATGGAATGTACAAAATCAGGAAGAAATGGGCAACTGCTTTCTGTAATGAAAGATTTAGTGCGAGTCTTTTGGCTACTTCGAGAAGTGAGGCTATAAATATGGCATTAAAAAGGACCGGCAACAAAATGAGTTCTTTATATAATTTTGTGATGAATTTCACAAAGGTTCAAACTAATTGGCGCAAAAAGGAAAAAAATGAAGATACCCGTTGTCGTCATGGTAAGCCTTCACAGATTTTGAAAAATCATCCATTATTGACTCATGCTGCTGAGGTTTATACCATTTCTATATATCGACTATTTGAACTTGAGTTAGTTAATTCTATGAATTGCAAATTTGTTGAACCACCATTTTGTTCTCCTGGTGATTGGAATTGTATTGTAGACAAAGTAAGATCTCATGATGAAAACTCAAGGGTTAGGCATGTCATGTTCCACAAACAAATTCTTGAGATAAAGTGCAGTTGTCATAAGTTTGAGACAATGGGGATTTTGTGTAAGCATGCATTGATGGTATTAAACTGTATGGATGTCACTTCTTTGCCCGAAAGTTATATTTTGAAAGATGGACGAAAAATATACGAGACAGAGTATATTTTTGTTTTGAAGAAAGCGGCGTCAGTGGAATTAGTGGTGGTGGTCATGTATCTGAGATGGTTTTTGTTAACCAAATAATGAGATCAATGTATGATCTAACTCAATTGAGCAAAGCTCACGACGATGAGAGAAAGAGATTATATAGGTTGGTTGACGCCGCAACAGATGAAATATCTTGCCTTGTCCCGAATTTGAAGGTTGATGATGAGACAACATGTTCTTCAATTTCAATTGGTGAAACAGATGAAATATATGTACGTAACCCACTCACTGCTAAAGAAAAAGGAGTTATGAATGCAAATATTACACGACATTGTTATAATAACAGCAAAAAAGGAAAAGGAAAAGGGAAAGCTGAGACGTCAAGTAAGTTTCTTTTTTTTTTTTTTACATTTACATTTTATATAATTAATCTATACTTATGTTTATTGTAGGTGGCAAAGGAACCAAAAGAAAGGGCCGAAGTTCGCAAAATGACACCAACACGCTGACCCCTCCAATTCCACCGCAATATCCATGTGCATATCCTTAAATGCCACCGCAATATCCATTTGCATATCCGCAAATGTTACCACAATATACATTTCCATCCGAAGAACCTTTTTTCACATATTCAACCTCGTCCAGAATTTGAAGGTTGATGATGAGATAACATGTTCTTCAATTTCAATTGGTGAAACAGATGAAATATATGTACGTAACCCACTACTGCTAAAAGAAAAAGGAGTTATGAATGCAAATATTACACGACATTGTTATAATAACAGCAAAAAAGGAAAAGGAAAAGGGAAAGCTGAGACGTCTAAGTTAAGTTTCGTTTTTTTTTTTTTTTTTTACATTTTACATTTTATATAATTAATCTATACTTATGTTTATTGTAGGTGGCAAAGGAACCAAAAGAAAGGGCCGAAGTTCGCAAAATGACACCAACACGCTGACCCCTCCAATTCCACCGCAATATCCATGTGCATATCCTTAAATGCCACCGCAATATCCATTTGCATATCCGCAAATGTTACCACAATATACATTTCCATCCGAAGAACCTTTTTTCACATATTCAAATCAGATGGGTTGATCGCTGGTCAGTAGGAAGAGATCTGATCGTTTACTTCCCCTTTTTGTATAATACTGTTTGACACATCTGAAAGTATCATTCTAGAAGTAATTTTATTTGATATATCTGAAATGGTTCTATACTGACATCTGAAATTTTTGATCTTTCCCTTTTCTTGTGATATTATCATATATCTTGGTCATATTATTTGGTGAATAATAATTATTATTTGGTGAAAACAAGTTATTAAAAAATCTGATATGGACCGCTAATATAGAAGCAGCTTAAGTCTTTCTGTTCGGCTGTCTGTTCCAGTTTACAAACCTCAAGCGTTGTAATTTGGTCATTTATAATTGGTTCTCTTTATTATGTTTGAATAATAGTATATATGAAACAATTCATTTTGCTTTAAAAATACTCTATTAATAAAAATCTCATATTTTTGAATACGTTTCACTCGAAATGCTACTGCTTCCCTTTTTTGGTGTTATTGAAATTCATATTATGAATCATGATTTAGAAAAAAAACTTAATATTGTCATGGCATATACAAATTTATCAAAAAAATGACTCGTGTTAAGGAACTATAAAATTTATTTTTTGACCAGCTGTTGCATCTTGTTCGACCAGCTGTTGCATTTTGTTCACGACCAGCTGTTGCATCTTGTTCGCGACCAACTGCTGCTTTTTTTCATTACCAGCTGTTGCATCTTGTTCGCGACCAGCTGCTGCATTTTATTCATGACCAGCTGTTGCATCTTGTTCGACCAGCTGTTGGATCCGTGGGTGCCGCACCTGTTCACGTAGAATCCGGCGACGGTGACATCGGAAGCCGTCAACACTTGGTAGAATAGGAATCCGGCGTTCTTCTGGTGGCGGCGGAACCCGACAAGGAGACGAATATAAGAGAGCATAATCTGGTGGCTATGCTACCTGAGTTTTGCAGAATCTGGTGACGAATAACTTGGTGAAACCAAATATAAGAGAGCAGAATCTGGTGAAACCAAATATAAGAGAGTAGAATCTGAGTACGTACAACTTTGAGAGGGCTGAAATCTGAGCACAGCTTTGAGAGGGCTGAAATCTGAATTACTTGACCCGATAGCTTAAATGACCCGAATTCCTCGACCCGATAACTGAAGTAACCCGAATCTGAAAGATGCGCTTCTCATTACGAATCTGAATACCTTATGACGTAGAATCTGAATTTATTCTTCAAACTGAAGTGTCTGTGAAATCCAGAAAGAAAAGGAACACGTGGAGCTGATCCTGAAATGAGCAACAAAACTTCAAGTGATAAAAATTCATGTCTCACACTGGGAACTTTGGAAAATGTGAATGTGGGTGTCAATCAAATCTCGATCAAGAAATGGATGACTTTGAGGGTCACACAGAGGCATACTTCACCATGACATCCGATAAAGAAAATGATGGGGTAAAGCCTATTCAAGAGGTTGACAATTTATTGGATGACCCTGCCGCTGTGATTATTCAAGATCTAACGATGAACCCTTCTGAAAGAAGTGTCCAGTCGATAGTGCTGCCTAGTGTGGATGGAGGTGATTTTGAAGAGACAATTCATATTGAAGATGAGTTTACCTTGTCCGAATATGGAGGAATACAAACCATGAAGGTTCTTGATGAAATTGTTGCTGACGCAAGAATGAACAATTGTTGCTGTGCGAACGGGGGAAGGGAGAAGGACGTCTTGCGAATCTCAATTTTGAAAGTTTTGGGTTGAATGAGCTGATGTTTGGAAAGTTTCCCGGGCAACTTTTTCATGGTTTTTTCTAATAATAAAAGTCCGCCACGTGTCAGAATTCCAATGGCCGAATTTATTTTATTAAAAATTTTCTTTTTCACCAACTCTTGCCATATGTCGGATTTTGATTCGTCCATAACCTTAGTGGGCACTGCCCACAAAGGTAGCATCAACTCACCCTAGGTGACATTATTGCCAAGTGGACATGGTTGCAGATTGCAGGCAGAAAATGGTGGAGGAATTTGCATCAGCAGGACTTCTATTACTTTATTTATTATTTATTTCTTCCTGATTACATGCATGATTTCTCGAAGTTATTAATTCTTTCTTAGCAATTATTATTATTACGAATGATCTACGAGTCATAGTTCTTTATAAGTTATACATTGGTACTTTTAATTCGGTTCAGTTATCGTGCATGCGTATTTAATAGCTTTTAAATAATAATATAATTCTTCGTATTAAAGAAAATTACCTAAAAATAAATTCAAAGATCATTTTAAATAAGGTGGCAGAAAGTAACTTAATCCACCAGTCCGACCCTAAAAATGTTTGGTCAGAGCTGAGGTTTGGGTCGTGTCAAATCGGAATTGATCCGAAATCTAACTCAAAAATTTAATTGGGTTCGGTTGACTTAAACTGAGAAGAATTTTTTTAAATTATTTATATATATAGGAATAAGAAAGATAGGAAAGTTTTTAATTACTGACCCAAAATGACCATAATTTTTTAAAATTATATTTATGTAATGCGTTAGAAAGATTTGATATACTTATATGTGTTAAAACGTTTGAAGGAAAATTGACTCTTTATTAAAATAATAAATTTTTATCATGTACTATTCACGTTATAAAATATTGATATTTTTAACAATAATTTCTGTGTGGTGAGTGTAGTTTAAATATTTTATAATTAACATTCAAAATCATATAGAGATGAGATTTTTTGTTACCATGATAGAACATTATTAATTATGTATTATGTCGAATTTTCAGTAATTTATTTGTTAAAATTTTAAGGTAAAAAAAAGTTGTGTTAAGTATAAAAATGTTCTAAGTTTCGGTCATAACAAAGAACTTAGCTTGGAGCATAATAGGTTAAATCAGGACGGGCCTAACAACTTAGTTGAGATATATAATATCAGAGCAAAGTTGAGTAAGGATAATTCAGGTTAGAACAGAATTCAGATAAGGCTAGAGCATAAAGTTTTAGTCAATACTTTGTAAGAGCAGTTCAGATCAAATTGAAAGAGCTGCTTAGAAGATCAGATCCGTTTGTAACATCATTTCAAGTTAAAAACGGTTCAGTCTATATGAGCAGATCAGATTGAAGCTTTGTATCTTAGTCAGATCAGAGCTGAAATTAATGCATTTACTTAAGAGATCATTTATAGTCGTTGAACAACTCGGGAAAACAATCAGAAGAATATATAAGAGTTGGTAACATAAGAAGGTTGTCTGTTTTTTAGCAAAAGAAGGTACATTTAATGAGCCGGTATGAAGAAAGTACAAGAATTAGATGCACATTAATGACTTAGATGCAAACGTATGAGGATTTGTCGGCTAATTCTATTGCTAACATTTATTATCGTTTGAATTTAAAGATTATAAATACAAAGAGTACTTGAATTGAAGATCTAATCCAACTCTTGATTCTCGGACCTAATATTCTATCCTCAAGATCTTTGCAAATTCATTCAAATTGTGTTTAGAAACACTTTATTTTGAATCGTATACTTTAAGTGTTCATTTTGCTAGAGCTGAAATGAAATAGACTTATATTTTCATTGTATCAATTGCAAAAAGCCTTAAAATATGCGTAAGATAAAAGAACTTGTTCTGTTATCAACAAATTAATAGAAGTTTAGATTGGTGCGGCTTGACTTACTGTTTAGGATATATTGTATATCTTACTCAAAGTCTTATATATAGCCGAACATTTGCACATTCTTATATATAGTCGAACATTCAAATTTGAAAAAAAGATAACAACAAGAGAACGAACAAGCAAGGTTACAACGCTAGGAACAATTGATATGTCATCACTCTCAAATTCATCAACTGATATCAAATCAATTAAGATCATTTTTTGACGCTGAAATTCTTTGTAATATTTTGTAAAAGAGTTTGTAAGATGATACAAGAGTTTCAGATTAAGTATCTAATAATTTCAGCTCAAATCGTGTAAATTGAGGTGAATGAATTTGTACAACATGATTGTATCGATCAAACTCTTCTAATAAATTCTTCTGGAAACATAAGAAATAGAGACATAGCAGTCTAGTTTTCGAACTTCCAAAATAAATTTCTTGTCTTTATGTTTTATCTATTGATTTTAAGTTATACTGTTAAATCAAGTTTTCTGCACATATTTATAGTTTGAGATAACACAATTGAGAATCAGATTGATTTGTTAAGTCATATCAACATATTAAAAAAATTCAATTATTTTATTATCCCACTCTAAACGCATTTTGAGATCCTATCACCTATTATGTTTATTCAAATAAAGCATAAAATAACACTAAAATGCAATATTTGCACCAAACTTCTCTCAACTCCCTGCCCAATTGCAACGTTTCCCACATATGTACGAGTACTCCCACTTTCCCATATCTTTTTAGTCCGTTCAATAAAAATAAAATAAAATAAATTCTCTCAAGTCGCTTTCAGCGAGGTTGCCTGCTGCCTTTTTCTTTAATTTTTTTCTAAACAAATAATAAATTGTAAAATACTGCTTTTATTTGCAAATATTAAATTAAATATATCGATAAGATTATGTATGTATAGTAGACAAAACTATAAAGAACTGTTGGAAATGTTTATGACGACAGATAGTTGTTTTAAAAAAAAAAAAGATTTTTAAATTTTATGTTGCATATTATGTCCCAGTAGGCGAGAACAATTTATTTTTCTTCTTTGAATTATTCCTCTAGTCTGAAGCAGTTTTTACTTATTTTCAGTATATTCATTATTGGTAAAATGAATTAGTGCCAGCAAATCGATACACCTAGGATAATGCAAGAAAGTTTCCTTTCAAATAATAATAGTAAAAATAATAATGCAAGAAAGTTGAAATAAGTAACCCCTACTATAAAAACAAGCATAAATAATATCATTGTACATGATTCAAAATCCTAAAACTAGTCAATGTCCCAAACTTCTCAAACATCATTTCAAGGATCATCTCCAAGTTCCACCACTGTACAAAAATAAAACCATTCTTGCTCTTCATCGGAACATCTTCGTGTATACCCACTGTTTCGTATCAGCAGCACGAACATTTAGCTCCGCACAAGCATGAGCACAGCGTGAACCCGCAAGTGCATTTCATGCACCGACATGTACATCTTGTGCAGCTTGGTTTGAGACACTCGGGGAACTTTGGTCGCCATATTGTGAACTTTGGCCGCCAGTTTGGACATTTAGGTCGCCACCAGCAGCAGTCTGTGCATTTAAGATTCGGACACTGGGGGCATTTGGGACAACTTGGGCACTTGGGACGTCTTACTCTAATTTTACAGCATTTATGAGTCTTTCTGTGCAAACGGAGTGATTGACGGATCTTTTTTAGTCTAACTGCAGTTGTTATGTTCTCCATTTCTTGAATGAATCTGCAAAGATGGCGGATGTAATCTGGGTAAAGCTCGAGGTTGCAGTGCCCGCCTCCCTTAATCCACAAGGGCTCGTACGGTTCCTTGGTCAATTTCCACAAACCATTGCCGTGAAGCCAATTCACCACATCATCCTCTGTTCCCTGAAAATATGCGTAACCGAATACATTATACATCGCAGAGTAATCAAGGGTGGTATCAGAATTATGAGAAGATCTACACAAGGATGACAATGAACACTACCTCCACAAACTCGAGGAATTTGCCTTTGGGCAAAATACCCCGTGAGGCTACAGATATGCAGAGGCATAGCATCCTAGAGGAGATAGAAGCAGACAGGAATTCATAGAGACAAACCAACATGGTATGACAGGATGAAACTCCAGCACTTTTGTCAAACATGAATTGGTGTCTAATATAGATGAAGATATTGGTTTGTGAGAATCATGTAAAATCATCTATTGGACCTAAATTTTGTACTTCGAATGCTCCTGAAACTTGAAAGTATTCAAAGAACTTTGTTTTGTAGCATTCTTCGATTTTGCATGCCTCAAAAATTATATTCTAATATTAAATCAAAGATTTCTATGAGTATCACAAGCTCAAAATTTTCTTGGATCATATTTTGGTACCAAATGTTACATTTTTAAGACTATAGAAAAGGTTTCCCACTATATTTACCACCAGTGTACTCACACCTAGATAAAAGGTTGATGATTATAATCTTAGTTAAGAAAGACAGATAATGGTTCGTAGAGTTTCAGCCCTCAAAGCATTGTACCGTAAATGAAGGGTTTATGCCCAACCTAATAAAACTATGTTACTTAGCTTGCATTACCAGTCCCGACACTTCTCACAGTCCATCTTTCACGCACATTTTCACACAAAAAGATGAAAGAGAGGAGAAACCAATATAACTTTTTTATGGGCAACATATGTAGTTTGCACCTGATTAGTACGACTACGAAAATTCTTCTTGCAGAGATTCTAAAATGCAGAAGTTTCTATATTCAGAATGCAACATATGAAATATCAACTTCTATCAACCTCTAAAACAAAATGTCACATAGTCGTATGTTTAAGAACACCATATAAGGATAATATGTCAACACTAGTACTGCAGAATTTTACACCTGTTATAAATATCATAAGATTCACTGTCGAAAGAATGAGTGCTTTAATCTTCAGGTCAAATGCTTGTGAATGCCAGTAGCACTTACATGTATTACAAGAACAGGGCACTTCACTTTCCGAATTTTGTTTATATTCTGCATTTAAAGATAAAGTCAACAGTTAAAAAGAAAATAACTAGAACTTTCAGAGTTAGTTAGATTATTAGCATCCATAAAATACATAATGTTTCTCAAGAAAAAAGTTAACTCCCCTGACCTTATAAATATCACAACAGAACGAGAAATTGACATGACACAGCACACGAAGGCCAGATAGAATGGCGCTATGCAGAACAACACCTCTCAACCTCGGCAATTTAGCTGCTAAGTGCAACGTCGGGCCACTTCCAACAGATTGGCCATATAAAATTAACTCTTCTTGGCTAATCCCGTATTCAGTTTGAAGACACTCATACACAGCTTCAATGTCCGCATATGTATCATATTCGCTGGGCTGGAAGCATACCAGAATTTTAGTGAAGAATTGTTATGTGAACCAGGAAAGCAAGAAGTACTATTGGGAGTCCTTTTTTATTGGATTCGAATGCCATGTTGTCAACCATGACCTTAAAAATCAGTATATGCACACATTTGGTTCAATATGCATAAGAAAGAACCCATGTATCCTTTTCTTCTTTTTTCCATATTTGCATTTAGAGAAAATGACAAAAAAAGACAAAGTACAACTTGTCATATGAAAAGTTAGATTACTTAAACCGATATTGGTAGTTCGAAGTTTACCTTACCAGTAGAAGCTCCATAACCAGAGTAGTCATACCTACATAATAGAAACATGGAGTTACATCATAAAGTGGCCCAAGATTTAATATTTTGAAAACCACATTCCACAAATAGACATATATAAGTTCAAAGCATGATTCGACAAATTAATAAGAAAATAAATGACCTATACACCAGAATCTTGAAGCTCGATATTCTCAGTAGCAATGAATAGGACACAACGGTGCAGGATTTGAGTTCCAAAAGTCTGACTAAAAACAATTAAATGCACATGGGCAATCAAATGCACATGGGCAGAGTAGCATGAATGTTGAGATAAATATCGCTGCCAACTCAAAACCCCCCAAAAGCATAAATATATAAATTAGAGTAAAATCTTTCTAACATTTAATGAGTGAGTCACCACAGACATGTAGAACCAATAGCTTTCAAACAATTTGAAAAGGAAATGATATGGTTGGACAATGACTGACAACAATATAAATTATTACTATCTGAGACTCCACACAGTTGTAAAAATGAAATACCCATAGAACAATTTTCATAATCTTTAAGTAATTTAAATCTAGAAAATGCTTAGGCTGGATGGCCAGATCTGACGCATAACATAAGAACAAGAAACATGGAATCTCCACTCCAAAAGAAAATGGTAAATTTGAAACCTTTTTCGCCTGAAAGAGACCAAGAGAACCTTGAAAATAGATGGCTATGAAGTAGGGGACCTTCACCAACCCATGAAATTATTATGTATCCACTTCTGTTGTATGGGTTATTTACACTTCCCAGATAGAGTAGAAACACCATTTTGTGCAGCAATTATTTTTCACCTCATCCCAAACAAAAACTTACGTAACAAGATAGAAGTCAAGTTTTAGCTCGGAACTCTGAAATCATCTTAAACAAACCCGTAAACCTTATCAAAAACAAATACAGGAAAAGGGAACAACCCCCTAAAGACTATATATGAAAAAATGACGTTTACAAATAAATTTAAACAACCTACCCAGACACCTACGAATCGGCAAGAAACCCAGGTATTTATTTTGCAAGTAAAACAAAATAAAAAAAAAATGGAGACATGGGTCTCAAGATCTCTAATTTTTTCCTCCACCACCACCACACAAGAACCCAGAGAAAGCAGAAAAATGAGAGATTAAGAGAGAATGGCAGACCCAATTAGATTGACTCTTAGATTAGCTTTAAGCTGAACAAATAAGTCATATAGCTGGCCAAGATCAGCAGCATTTCCATGAGAGTACAAAACCGTAAGCCTGGCGTAAGGATTCCTCAAATAAAAAGCAACAATCTTGTTGCCCCTTTTCGTCTGAATACACAACACATCGAGCGAAGGATCATCAATGGCTATAGGCAAACACGAAGCCGTCGATACAGCCACCAGTTCTCCACCGTCCCTTTTCTTTACCTGGTAAGTGGGCGGCGTTGGCGGGAAGAAGGCAAATTTCGCAGCCATCTGAGATACTAAGCACCCCATATCCAACAAAAGAGAGCCAGAGAGGAAGAGAAACAGCTACAAAATCACTCCTTTTCTTGTCAGAATAAGAATACCAGTGGCGGCCACAAAAAAATCGACTGGATGACTGCAGTTCGTAGAGATCGTATTCATGAATGCATGAGCGTGTGTTTGGTGAGTGAAGTGGAAGAATGTGGGTTGGTTGAGGGAGGATGAACGAGGTGGGCAGTGGGTTTCGTGCTTCGCTTAGTTTGTGGATGGGTATACGTGTGTGTGTGTGTGTGAGAGAGAGAGAGAGAGAGAGAGAGAGAGAGAGAGAGAGAGAGGTATGTTGGGACTAAAATGCTAAATCAGTGTAAGAGATGAGATCATCGTATCGTGTGTGGTGAACGGAGATGGGCGCAGTGCACGGACGCACCCCAAAAAAATAATAATAATCACTTTCCATTTGTTCTAAAATAGGAATCTCTCTTGTAATTATGAGTAATCTACGCCACAATTTCTACTTTCTATATAAAATGAGAGCAATCAAAACGGCAGCCTGTCCACTCATTTGGCTGGACGGGTCTTGCTGGGCTGAGAGTTTCTCAACTCACGTGGGATGGACAATAAGTTCATTTTGACAACTTTGAAAATAGTGGGATCTCTCGTGGGAGATGAGTCAATTTTATTATATTCTTAAGATGGGTTTAATTGATCTCGTGTAATAGTACTGCCGGTTGGAAGTCACTCAACTTAGGATGAATAAATGAGCTTTTAAAGTTCCAGGGACACGAGAGAGTTGGTAAGATTTGAGATGATGTGAGATTCTTCTCTCTGTTTTCACGGATTCGATTATCGTGTAAAGCATATTTTCCATCGAAATATTGTGGGGATATGCTCTTTGGGTCGATCTATTATGTAAATTCTCTCTCTCAGGTCCATCACTACCCGCGTATATCACTCGATTTAAAACATGTATGGGTGATGTGTCCTTTGATCTATAGTAGGTTAGTCCTCTAACAGGTTAATCTTTAAAAAAAATACACGAGTTTTTAAAACACGGCATTGAAAATTATATTGATATATCTATTCTGATAAATAAATAAAACATTTTCATTTTTATTGCTTCTTAAAAAAGTTTTGTTGTTTCAAGAGTATTTCTGTATAATAAGGACGAAAGCTTATCGTTTTCTTTTGCAACAAATCTGATATTTAGTTCTTCGATATATAAAAAAAAACATACGGAAGACATGTGCATATAATCGGGAAGCATTGAACTCATAATCATACATATTTTGGAAATCCTAAATATAATTTTATCATATTCACTCAAGAAAAGTAGTAGTAGAAAAATGATCTCATATCCATTTTTCCATGGACGTACCCTGTCCACGCCTTCGGAAAACATACCATGGAGTCAACTTGTGTCATTTTTTTCCTTATTAGCTTTATGACAATTGATATATTACCACGTGGGTTTCCTATGGGCTTGTAGCAAAAGACCAAATCATGCAGAACACATCTTTAAATACATAAATAGTAGTTAAGTAATAGAACAAAAGGAGGTCTTTAATTGGTATTTTTGGAAGCATTTGTTTATGATAATTGGGATAGTTTTAAATAATAAAAATCGTGGGGGGGGCCAGCATGTCACACCCGCTGTCTCTTTTGGACATTGCAAGTCTATTAATGTAATAAAAGAGGACATTTTCCTCGTCATAATGAGATAGAGAAAGGCTTGCTTCTCGTACTCATGCCACTCATTATCATACTCGACTCCTGGGTATAAATTTAAAGCATAAAATATAAATGATGAATTATATGGGTTCTAATACTATTCAAAAAAAAATTTATACTTGAATAAAATTGGACGAGATATATTTTGGTTGGGTAAATTTTATTCACCATCTCTATGAGAATTCGAAAGAACATATAAACATATTTTGTTAGTTAAGTTCCGGTAACAACAAACTTGTATAATGTACGTCACATATTTCATAGACATTGGAAGAAGGCGAACACCCGAATAAAGCTAAGTTGGATAACAGGATAAAAACTAAAGCACCGGGTGAGTTGTTGGGCAACGGATAGAAAGAATAATCTGTCAGATCCGGTGTTCATAATCAAAGATTAAGCATTCTATTAGCAATAAAGTGTGGAAGCTAAAAGCGGGTTAAAATTTTTCTTCTGAGTTAAGTAACGAGTAAAAATATTCGAATACTCAAATATAGATACTAGTTCTTTTAAAACTGTTTACAAGCATATGCAAAGCTAACCTGCTCACAGTATGCAGAAAGCCAGATAGTACAACATCCAATCTCCCAAACGCAACAGTATCAAGTCATGAACAATCTCAATAATTATTCAGGACATCCCCTGATAATGACTCGATAATATACACATACATATATATATACATACATATACACACACACACACACACACACACACACACACACACACACATATATATATATATATATATATAATAACTGGGACACTCGATCACTTCTAAGGGGCTCCACAAGCTGATGCTCAACCTGATAGAGATGATCCACCTAGATAAACTGTAATGGTCACCAACACAACCAACACAGCCCCAAAGGAAAGGGGCCAAACCCTAGTACGGAGAACAAAGTAAAACAACAAACGAAATGTGTATGACATATGTTATATGCTATGCAATGCATGTCTGATAACAAGAAAATAGCCTTTACCAAAATCGGAGGACAAACGAAAATGGTCAACAGCAACATGTGGCAACATCATCGGGAATTCGAGAGCTATCCGAGAGTTCCCAACAGAAAATATACGTGGCTCATCCTCGAGAGTAACGGGAGCTCATCGCCTGGGTCGCGACGGTAACAAAGGTACACTACAACCACCCACCACCACCTATCCAGGTCACAACAATCTGAGAGACCGGAGCGACCAGTGCGTCCTCAGTGCTCTCCATCTTGAGTGCGCTAAACAACACCACTCCACGAGAGTACAACTCACATTTGAGTATCAAATGCAACAGCTGACAATAAAATCTCAAGGCCCAATATGAATGAATATGCTCGATCCCATGACGTGTATATACACAATACATGCCACATGTAACAACGCAATATTCAAACACATAGCACAAAATCATACTCTACGAAGGCTGTAAATACGTGCTTCATCGTACCTTGATGTATCTTACCAAAATACCTTACTATAAGCACACTGACAGAATAGATGACCCACACTACTCAACAGATCGTGCGAGCTGGTACTCTAGTGCCTAGCGGACAAGGTGGAGAAATCAAGGTAGAAACCACAAGAGTTGCCAGCAGATCAAAAAAGCTTAACCACAGACTTGGGAACATCCTACAACCCAAAACAACCACGACAATCTGCCTAAAAGACCAAGAGATAATCCGCTCGGGAAGACCCCATTGGAGCTGACCGAGAGCATCAACTCAGAACTAACTCAATCCAACTCCAAAATTAATGTTGCTGGTCTCAATTTAAAACTAAGAGCAAGAGCTACCACTTACATCTCATGAAGACAAGAACGAATGAGCCCAACAGCCAAGAACAACATGCCCTAGATGTCGTAGTGCTTCTAAATCTGGTCAACTACAGATCTCAAGATTGATCGGAAAAGTCAGGTTTGGAAAGAGGTTTCCAAAGGCACTATCCTTGCTCAAAACAGACCATCCAATCTCCGATAATCGGGAAAATATCCAGTCGATTGAACAGTGACAAGGGTTTCGAGGGGTATCAGCTCAGGCTCTCAAGAATACGAGATATATGGCTTCTCAAAATGACTAACACTTGCATTAAAACGTTCGAGCACTTGAGTGATAACAGAGCAAATTTGTAACACCCGGAAAAATCCATAAATCCACGAGACATTTATTTTATTACAGAAGGGTTAAACTGTTATTTTACCTCCGAGGTTAGCTTTTCAGCTTTCTCCTGAGCTGGTTCCTTCGGCTTTTATCTGGCGGTTCGCGGGCGCTCTGGTTCGGCAGGAGTCAACCCAAGAACAGTCCGATTCTCAGTTTTAAAAATAAAATAAAATATTTTCTTTTACAAATGATTACTAATGACACGCTTAAGGCTTTTATTAAATGCTGTCAGCACGCCTAAGCATTTGTGTTAAGCTAATGATTTCTGTTGGCGCGCATGGATTGGGCAACACTTGCTATATCTGTCTGCTGCCATAGTATAGCAGTTAAGTTGTTGCCCATACCACAAACCAACCAAAATACTTCTCCAAAGTTAGCTTTCGATCGTGCTTGTGGAAGATTTGGTAGCCGGAGCTGATCCCTGCAACTCGTCGTCCAGCAAGGCAAGTAAACTCTGTTTCTTGCTGCTTCAAGCATAGTATTGTTCTTTCATTTGTGTGCTTTCTGTTGCTTTTGTTTCAGGTTTGAGCATCGTTTTAAAGTGTTGAAAATGATGTTAGGATCTGTACGTTTAAGAGGTTTCGAAAATGATTTCAAATGTTTGACAGAGACATTTTGCGACAGTGGGATGTCGTCTCTTTTAAAAATGTCTGGGTTGTACGAAGATAAATTCCAGAGTAGATTCCTATGTGCGTTCCCAGAGGGTAGGTGGTGCTAGGGATGAGGTGATGAACTGATAGGCAGAGTTGGTCTAGTTAGAGCGATGTTATAAGCTTAGCTAATTAGATCGAACTTCTCCAAGATGGTTCCAGTGCTCGTGCTGGATGGCTAAGGATGAGGTTCTGAGCTGATGGGCAAAGCTGGTCACATTAGAACTCCATTTTGACCTGATAAGTGCAGCTAATCTGTTCGAACTCTCCTAAGCTGTTATTTCATCCTCTGAGCTGGTTTCGTGTTCCTAAGCTGACACTTATTTCTCTGAGCTGGTTTTACGTTCCTAAGTTGTTATCCATTTCTCTGAGCTGGTTTTACGTTCCTAAGCTATTGTCTTCTTCCCTGAGCTGTATTTACGCTTGTAAGTTGTTGTCTTATTCCCTAAGCTATTTTTACGCTCGTAAGTTGTTGCATACCCGTAAGTCGTTATATTTTTCTCTGAGCTGGTTTCATGTTTCTAAGCCATTATCTTTTTCTCTAAGCTGGTTTTAATCTCCCAAGCTGTTATCTTACTATTTGAGCGGGTTTCACGTTCCTAATCTATTTTTTTTTCTCCAAGCTGTTTCCACGTTTGTAAGCTGTTATCCTTACCCGAAGCTATTTTTACACTCGTGAGCTGTTCTTCCATTCTGAGCTAAATTCAAGTTCCCAAAGCTGTGTTCCTACGTTCACCCAGCAATCTTTTCAATGGAAAAATAGAGTTTTCTTTTTACAGTGCGAACCGCTTGCGTGCGATCTATTTTGGAAAATATGTTATTGTAAAAGGGCAGGAGAATGAAGGAGCTAGGCAGAAGTTTTCCGCCGTATTTACAGTTTTAAACGAAGAAATTTCAAAGTTTTATAATATATGGCAAAGATAATACAGACGGTCACAGTTCACGGGAGTGTGGATGTCGATCGACGGACTGGGGTGCCCCTCCAACAGAAAAGATTAAAGGGTGATAGTTCACCATAGCCTGATATCAGATGAGCTTGATCAAGCGACCTGACCTAAGTAGAAGCTTCTGCGCCACATCTTATACAGAAAGTTTTATGGGTTATAATATAACCTCAGTTTACTAAAATGTAGTTTAATGCTTACCTCTTTTAAACTAAAGCTTATGTTTGTTTTGTGTGAGTTTCGTTATTACTAGATTTACCTGCTGAGCCCCTAGGCTCACTAGCTTTCATGGTTGCAGGTGAGGATGTGTTTGAGAGCTGGGGCAACGTGAGCTGAAGCAGACGGGGATGTGAGTTTATCGACGACCTGCGTTTCCAAGCTATTTCTTTATGCTGTATCATTTCTAGTTTCCGCATTAAAAACTCGAGTTGTATCATATTTTTGCACTTCGGATTATGTTCTAGACTGATTTTGAATTACCTATGTTAAGTGATTTCATGATAGCCTTCGTATTTCAGTTGGTATTCTTTCGAGCTGTTTTACCCGTATCCTGTGTTGTGAACTGTTTGCTATTTAACTGTCCAGAGCTGAAATCCTTATCCCGAACCAGTAGACTTCAGTGCTGGAAATCCTCTGAGCTGATCCAGCTCACGTGTGCTTCATTCGCGCTGGCCCAGCTTAGGCTCCTGCTGGTCCATTATAGTATTTGCGAGATTAATCCTTCAATTTTTAAATCTCATAATCACCCCAATCATATGTATTCTTGGAAAATTTTTGAAACTCGAGAAAGGAGTAAGATTCTCGTAGTGCTTTAGACATCTTTTTGTAAAATCGATGGACTAGAACGTTACAATAACATCTCAGTGGAGAGATGGTAGTTCAGATGAGAACAAGATCAGTTGAATAGAACATAGTAGTTCAGTTCAGATGAACAAGAGCCGTGTAGTCAGATATCAGATTGGGTTGGAGCTTCGGATCAGATCGTTTCATATAAGAAGAACATAATTATTGAAGAGAACATATTAGAACTGAATTCAGATCAGATCAGCACAGAATACCAGTTTAGAAGGACAAAGCAGTTTGAATAAGCATTAATCAAGACTGAAAAGAATAGGATCAAGTGATTTGTCCAATACGCAAAACGTCAGTTCAGAGCATTCAAAGCTCATAATAGCCCCACCTAATCCTGTGCGATGAAAGGACAACAAGAACATAAGAGTCAGAACTTTACAGAAATATTTTCAACGGCTAGAAACTTATATCCAACGTTCATATCAGTACAGAGGCTATTAATACAAGACTAAACTGATGCGAAAAGGGTGAAGCTGCGTGTGTACCCAAAGTGCCGATTCAAACGAAAAAATAAAAATCAGTTGTGCACCAGCAGTGTCATAGTAATGTCTTGAAGATTATCAGAAGATCATAGTGTATGAGGTTACATTCGAGAGTATACACTGTATCAGTTTACATCCTCACACCCGCATACATCACTCACACATTCGAGAGATGAGCCTATAGTTTAGCCGAGTGAATGTAAATTAGATTTTACAAAGCTCTCTTGGCACGAAGGCGTTAAACTTAGTATTTGTAATCTTGGCACATGGATGTTAAACAAGTACTGAGTGTTGAGTCTAGGAGTTCAATTTGGGTAGTGTGGTAAATCACAGCTGAGTGAGTTTGTACAAGCTGTTGTATAAATCAAAGTCTTCTAGTGAAGCCTTTCAATTTGAAAGAAGGGAAGATGTAGAAACACGGCTTCGAACTTGCATAAGTAAATATCATTTTCTATCTGTTATTAGGTTACTATTTTACAGCTTTACTGCATTCATGGTTTAAACTGATATTAATTTCTATTTTCAGGAAGTATGTCGGGTATCTTCCGCTTGGTTTTTCAGGCGAGACCTGATATGTTCTCGATGTTCAAAACCTTTAAAGAATCGAAGTTATTTAAACTCCATATTTATTCATATTGCGATCTACCAGTGCGTGTTATCTCGTTGCTTTTAAAATGTTGTTTCTTTTAAACAAACATTGTCTCTGTTCCGTGTTCTCCCCCGCATGACACGATCTGATCCGATCTTAATTCCTAACATATTGAGATATGTTTTTATATGTGTGAAATCATCAAATACTAGCAAACCGGATTTCAAAATAGTTACTCCACATATTATATTGTTCCAAACACATGTATGCTTACCACCAAACATAATGACATATATATAGTGTATGCAGATGTAACTGAATTTTGCCCAAACCAATGAGCTCTCACAACGTCAAACAGTCAGGTCGGGAGGTCGAGAGGTCTGTCCTCTAGGAGTGAGCTGAGTGAGATCTTTTGGAGCTGAACTAGGAGGAAACTGGTTGGACGAGTCACCAGCAATGGGATATCACCAGGTTTGGGCCACGGTATAATACATCTCAAGGAAAATGAGAGCACAGTTCGGGAGCTCTGTACTCGAGGGATGAGATGGATGTCTTTCTTTCAATGACGTGCAACCGCAGACACTGATCAGAGGGTGTCGAGAGTCATCACGACGAAGCCCTCCGATGCTTTAGTCAGCTCGAATGATCGAGAATATGTAGTGCAGAGAATGAGTCTGCTAAATGTATATAAAATAAGAGACCTGGTATTTATAGGAGAGCTAAGCGGTTGCGTGTACTTTACCTCGGCAATCATGAACGGGTACCCTACCATACCACATGTACGCAGGTATGGGTTTTGCAGCTTTGTCAGTGGACTAATCATGTGCTAAACAAGATAGTCAAGTGGTTGTGGTGGGGTCGCTATCAATGGCAGACCTCTTGCCTCGAGGTCGTGTCGCCAAGCTATACAGTGAAGACTTGCTGCACTTCGAGACCCCGAGGTGTCTTGGAAGTACTTTCTGAGGTGCATCCCGGGCACCTACGGAGCATCCATTGGGGGTGTGTTAGCTGGAAACCACGAGGAATGTCTGGATACCTGCTCGGATGTTTTTGTCCCGACATGACATGTTTGATCGGTGAAATATCCACGAGGACCGAGGTGACCAGGTGGTGCCAAGACGGAAGGCTACCAGCGATGTTTCAAGAGGAGCTCTTACTTCAGGTCCCATAAAAATATTTCTAGTATCATATACTTTATTTACTTATCACAATTCTTGGATGAAAATCGATTGAGATATTATTTTATGTCCTGTGTATAATTAGCTTGGACAATTAACATGATCTCCTATACTAAATATAAATATACGGAAAAATCTTTATTTAAAGAAATACTCGAAGTCATTATTACTAGCTTCAACTTTGACATTTTAAATATCTACACCTTTTTATATTAAAATACGACAAAAATATATTAAATTCATACATCCCCGCTCCACGGAGTTTCGGCTGAGAGTGGCGACCCAATATTTTTTTTGTGGTTTTAATTAATATTATCCTCTAGAACTTTAATAAAGTTTGCCAGTGTCGACAAATAATTTTATAATATGCATGCATGCCCTGTCAATTTTAAGATGCCCAATACTATAGAGTGTAAAAGTCGTTAGAATTTTATTTTTTTAATAAATGTCGATTTGAAACGAAGGAGGAAAAAACTAAACTTAAGGAAAAAGAAAAGTTCTTCAAATTTGCGTTTTCCTTTTACTTTCACACATTGTTAATTTCTTTTTATGTTTAACAAATTCACTTGTAGCTAGTCAACATAAACATGCGGCTAAAAGTTGATTGAAATATTCGTTAAGTTTAGAATGAGGGAAAAATTGGTATATTTAGGGCATGGCTATTAATTCAAACCTAGGTGGGTAAAAATGAAATATTATTTCCAGGTGGTTAATTAGAAAACAAAATATTTACTTATTTAAACATTGTCCCGAAAAAATAAAAAGTTTCTAATGATATAACTACTTAATTTTAAAATTATTTTCGTAATAGTAACTGTTGGGTGGATTAAACATATCTGAGCAAATAAGTACTAATATGAGTATTCTCATGAGAAAATCTAAACATCAAATTTATGATGTTAATTACGTCATTTGATCCAGTTGGTTGAGTGTTTCATAAATTAACTATATCGTTGGTATCGATTGATTATCACTATGTCAAAAGTTATAGTTGTTAGCCAAGATAAAATTTTATTTTTTTATACATGTGGCAGCAAAGAGTGCCCAAATTATATTCGTAGGGTCGGGCTGTTAGGCCGATGAGTAATTGGGAGTACGCGTTTAACTGCTGGTGGTGTATCATATTCTTTATAGATCAGTCTTACCCTTTCACTACCCCGATCCTATCACCAGCAAAGATAGTATTAGGACTCACCAAACCAACCTGATCAAAAGACACAACATCGACAGTTTGACTTACGAGAGCTTCCCACGAGGTTATCCAACCCAGTACCGCTCTCACCCATGCACAATTAACCCAACATTCTCCCCAAGAAGTACAGAATATGCTTCTTGGGAGACTCAAACATCTGACCTCGCTCTGATATCAATTGTTAGGATCAGACCATTGCCACTAGGCCAAAATCTATAGGTTTTAGCTAAGATGCAACTTTATTTCATTGAAAATGTGTCAGCACAGAATGCACCTATTGTAAGTATTAGCAGTCAGGCTGTTAAGCCAATGAATCGTTGTGTTGTCTCATATCCCTTATTCTTACCTTTTCCCCGATCACCGGCCCTATCATAACAGATATAGTATTACCCATCAATTTCTGACGTCACACTTTTACGGTTCATCTAGTCAACCAGATCATACTGTAAAATGTCAACAGTTTGACGTACGAGAGCTTTCCAGAAGATCACTCAAGTACTACTTTTACAACGCACGCCTACATGGTTGCAATCCTCATCTGATAATTGCATTATATTCATACATTGGAGAAGCATATATATTTTATGTTGCTTGGTTTTAGTTCCATAATATTATTAATATAATGATATTGCATATTGATCGGTCAAATTATATACTCAGCTTGCGCGCATGCATCACCAAGACAGCCAAGTCCAACCAAACCCTTATGTAGAATCAGTAATCATAATTATTTTACTCTGTTGTGTCTGGGACAACGTGAGCTGAAGCAGACGGGGATGTGTGTTTATCGACGACCTGCGTTTCCGAGCTATTTATTTATGCTGTATCATTACTAGTTTCCGCATTAAAACTGAGTTGTATCAGATTGTTGCACTTCAGATTATGTTTTAGACTGATTTTGAATTATCTATGTTAAGAGATTTCATGATATCATTCGTATGTTAGTTGGTATCCTTCTGAGCTGTTTTACCCACATCCTGTGCTGTGAATTGTTTTTCATTTAACTGTCCAGAGCTGAAATCCATATCCCGAACCAGTATGCTCCCGTGCTGGAAATACTCTGAGCTGATCCTGCCCACATGTCACTACGCTCCGAGATGATCCAGCTCGCGTGTGCTTCACTCGCGCTGGCCCAGCTTAGGTTCCTGTTGGTCCATTACAGTATCTGCGAGATTAATCCTTCATATTTTTTAATCGCATAATCACCCCAATCATATGTATTCTTGGAAAATTTTTGAAATCCGAGAAAGGAGTAAGCTTCCCGTAGTGCTTTAGACATCTTTTTGTAAAATCGATGGACTAGGGCGTTACAAAATTACCTAAGTTACGGGTACTAATTCACCGAACTGGTCTATAGTAAACATATGTCATCACGTACCTCTAAACCGACTCCAGCTTGCGACGTCAAAGCCTCCTCTGATCTGACTCCCAACTTAGGGCAACTTATACTAGATCAGTCCAGCACTTATAAACAGCACGTGCTAATAGTACATTACTACCAGATCAGCTCAGCTCGCACCAGATCAGCACAGCTCAATCAGCACACAGCTCGATCAGCACAAAATAGCTCGATCAGCACAAAACAGCTCGATCAGGTTAGCATGCTCGATCCAGTTCTGCACTCTTCAATCAGATCAGCATGCGCTACTCAGACCAGCATGCGTTACATTCAGCGCACCACTAACATATCAGCTCAGTGCTACAAGATAAGCACAGTACCATCAGATCAGCTCAGCGCTATACTAACAGTTCACTTCACACCCCAAACTGTTCCACTCAGATCAGCTCTCCCCCGATCAAAATCACTAAGCTGATTATTCCGAACTGAAATTCAAATTTCTACCTCACTAAGAAAGGATTCATCCTCGAAATCAAACACATATGATCATCTAAAACCAGTCACCGATAACACAAACACCTGCAAAGCTAGAACCTATGATCAGAAACAAACCTGCAAAACACCTAAAAACATCAGCAGAACTCAACAAGTGAAACTTAGCAGCATAACAGCAAAACATGCTAACACATATTACATGGGAAATCCAGAGTACATGGAGTATACCACATGTTCAAACAGATGGGGCGCCACTACTGCCGCATCCTTGACTCCAACTCCCATGTAGCTTCTTCTCTTACGTGTCTGCTCCACTGAACCATAAAAAAAAGAATCATCTTGTTACTGAGTTGTGATAGGATCAATGTGGTTCGAAAAACAGTTGCAAGAGTTCAGAAGGGGGGGTTGATGAACTCTTATTTTAAAATTTTCGAAACCTTTTAAAACTGTTTTATAAGCACCCGCTTAACTTAAATCCGAGTTACCAGATTTAAGATATCTCAGTTTAAAATCAAATTTCTCGACTAACAAAAAGTGCGGAAAGAAGTCGATTAATTTGTGAACAGTCAAAGTAATAAGTAAATGCGATAATATAAAAGATTAAGGTTCGAGAGTTTGTTTATGGAAGTTCGGATATCAATATCCTACGTCTCCCCTTCTTCCTTTTCAGGAAGGTTCCACTAGAAGATTTGATGGTTACAGGCCTTTTGCAAACACCCAATCACCGAGCCTCGCTCAAGGTGAACTCCTAGCAACACCAATCACAAAGCAGTCGCAGCTGCTGTTTACAACACTTGATAAATTTCAAAAGGCCTTTAGATAGCGTGTTTGTTACAGACTCAACTAAGGATATTACAATGAAATACAACGATTGTGAGTGCTATAAATCTTCTGGTTTCTAGGCTAAGAAACTCGATTCAACAAAGGTGAACCAGAAGATGAACTCGAAGATAGAACTGTGAAAATCAACACTTGTGTTCTTCGAGTTTTTGTGATCTTTTGAGAGATAACTTTTGACAAAGTGTAAGCTCGAGAATGATGGAGACAAAGCGAAAATGACAGAGAGCTAAGATTGTGATTGACCGAGAGCTTCAAGAGTTTCTTCAGTTCAAATTTCAGCTCTATATATAGTCTTCGTCCTCCAACGGTCATTTAATTTTGTAAAGGAAATAAAATCCCTTTTGAAAATCTGTTAATCGTGCGACCGTGTATCCTGCTCCACCAAATGGTAAATTGCACATCGTCAGAGCCAAAATGTCGTTTTCCATATTTGTGCAATCACCATATAACGTCCTCTGTAAATGTGTACTATTTACCCAAAATATTACCAACACTGTCTCCTTAATTCCAGGCAATTGTACGATTCAATCTTCACCATTGATTCTTTTCATTTTGATATATAATCACGTTTGAATCGATTTGTCGCTTGCGCCTGAATTCTCTTATTGCTAATACAGCTTTTCCTTTCTTGAAGAGGATGAATAGTTCACCGCTGATAGAATACGTGACTGTTACTACTGAATAAATAACATCAAGTAAATATTTGCAACAACTGAGTGTCCAACTACTGATCGTAACAACAACTGAATGCATGCATCAACCAAATTCTGAATTCTAGCGCTAAACAAAACTCTGTCGTATCAACTAATCCAAACGACGTAGTTTTGTTGTTTGTTAAGAAACATGCTAACACTTGAGTAGTTGCGCCTGATATCAAAACAACTGAATCCCCAACGGCTGAATACACTTATTAAATAAATACCCAACGTTTGAATATGCTCGCTACTGAAGTAGAATTCAACTGCTGAACACAAAAACCAACGACTGATTATACCAACTGCTGATCAGATATCCAACGCCTGAACTATCCTTCTTTTTGCAAATTGTGATATAACGATTGGTTGCAACAACCGAATGTTCCAAATCAATCACGACTGAATCAAAAGCACTGTAGCCAACTACTGAAAATACTTACTTCTGAAAAAATATCCAACTGCTGAAATACACTCGCTACTGACGCGAATACCCAACTGCTGATACTTCTGACATAAGTACACAAAGGCTGAATGAACACCAAAGTATGATTGCGTAACTCTTGATCAACATCTGAATTGCTCTCACGACTGATATAAAACCCGATATCAAAAACTGATAACTGTATGTCTTCAACCTCTGAAATATTCCCGAATATCAAGATCTGATATCGAACAACTGAAATATTCAAACCCAATATCTGACTGGTCAATTCAACATCTGAATATATTTAACTCAACGTCTGAACTAATATCGAATACCCAAGTCTGAGATAACCTGACGTCTGAATATGCTTTTCTGTTCATTGCAACGGCTGATTGTCCAGTAGTCACTTCGCATCAATACTTGTCTTACTTTGTTATCACCAAAACTAATAACTTTTATCTTAACAATTTCCCCCTTTTTGGTGATGACAAAATTTAGCAGCCTATTGTCTTAAATAAATGAGCAAAAGTAAATTGCACAAAGGTCTGCTGAAATTCCAAATTTCATTGAACTGAACATTGTACATAAGATTTGTACACTGAGAGATCAACAACAATATTATCATAGCCAATCTTCAAATGATCTTCTGAACGATCCACCACCACTGTTGTAAAGCTTCTCTTGGAAGATCCACTCCTATCACCTCTTCTTTGACTTCCACCTATGCTAATACTTTCCCTAGCACCACTTCTCTGTTCATCTGCTCTATTGCCATTGCCACCACTTCCCCCGCTGGGTCGGTTTTGATCGTCAGGAGGTGGTTGGGGGCGACTGCTACCACTTTCCCCCTTTTTGGCAGCACCGCTTCTGATATAATCAACGATGAAACCGAGTTGGGTAGAAAGATTTAGATAATTTTCCTCTGTTTTAGCACGAAAGTCGAGTTGCTCACTTCGAATTTCAGCAACCTGCCCATCCAAGAAGGTTACTTTAGCATTAATCTCTTTCACCTCCTTCCGAACATCTACTGTATCAAAGGCAGCAGCAGCAATCTGAGCACTTAGCTTCTGGTGAGTTGATTTGAGGTCCAGCGACAAGAGGTTCTTTTGATCATGCGTATATTTGCGCAATGCTCTGTGCACTCTGTCCTGTTCATCAAATCGTGCGGATATCTTCTTTTCGAGGTCTCGGAGGTGCACAAGAAGAATATCCCTGAGATTATGAGCATCATCTTTGCGTCTGAATTGTTCACACTAAAATTGGTCAATAGCCGCGTGCAATTTAGCTAAAGACTCTATAATATCGATGGCAGCAGATGGTAGAGAAAATGAAGTATCAGCAGTATCATGAGCATCAAAATACATAGAAGAGTCGTCTGAAGTGGATGAAGAAAAAGGACTCTGATCTAACATCATCGGTACACTAGGAGCAACTGAAATTGAACTATGAGCAATCTGTACATTTCTCAACACTGTTCTGTCCAAAGCAATGGTAGAAACAAAACTGCGAATATCATCTGTATGCAAACCACTGAACAAACTAAACTGAACAAAAGCTGTACATAGTTGAGATAACCTCCAAGAAATAACTGGCGACTGTCGAGGAACAAAAACGGAAACTGGCTCAACAACGGATAAAGCTCTGCAAAAATTTAAAGAACCCACTGGTAGGAGTCCGTCATAAACAACAAATTTGGCGACTTCCATACAGACATCTGCCCATCTCTTTCTCATAACTCTTGAAAAATTCACTCACAGATGGTAGAGTGTCCACATATGAAATTCGCGGCAAAATTTCTGTACAAGTGACTGTACAAACCACTGGCCGTGGTAAAGTTCTCCCTTCAAAAACTTGTGAGCAACACGGCTTCTCCCATCTAAGACCGTGTGTCATCATCTGTTCCTTCAACTCATCCAACACAATCGAATGAATATCGGATAACCAATCCAAGACTTTGAGGTCAGTTGCAGAAGAACCATCATCGGGGGGCAAAAATTTATCTTCCTGGCCTCCCGAAAATTTCCTTATCAACAACTCTCTGTAATTTCACAGCAACACGGCTTCTCCCATCTAAGACCGTGTGTCATCATCTGTTCCTTCAACTCATCCAACACAATCGAATGAATATCGGATAACCAATCCAAGACTTTGAGGTCAGTTGCAGAAGAACCATCATCGGGGGCGAAATTTATCTTCCTGGCCTCCCGAAATTTCCTTATCAACAACTCTCTGTATTTCATCAGTATAAACTTCTTTCGTTGGAGAGCTACACTCGTTGAGTCTGTTTCAGCCCAAGACAAAATGAGAGCCTCTTTAGCAGATATCTCCTCAATCTTCAGATGCGGTAGCTTTTTGAAGCTAAAAGAATTAAAGAATTTATCCACTTCGTCTATCACCTGCTCCCTTAACTGTACAAGACACTCAATATCTGCAAGAAGCAGAGAGAAAATTTCCTTCGGCGGCTTGCCTTTTATCGGATCTCTAAATTGAAGAGGCGCCTTCCCTTTTTCTTCAGGATTGATCTTAGGAATACTGGCCTTGTACCAGTCACCTTCATCGACCCCTGGGATGGAGATACTCTTGCCCAGTGTAATTGGCGTTATCTCCACATTGGCAGACCGCAATGGGCAATCCACTGGAATTGTCATCAAAATATCCTCTAGAGACATTGCCTCATCTGCAGATTGTTCAACGACCTCTGTTTCCATTTCCTCTGCGGGCTCTGTTATAAACTCATCAGCTTTTTCCACTGTCTTTTCTCCAACATCAGATGTATCGACATCCTTATCTACCTCGTCTGTTTGAATTTGAGCGGTTTCAGCAATGGCCTGCTCAATGATAATATCCACGTCATCAGCAGTGGATATACCCTCGTTAAGAACATCTGCTACTGCTGGCAAAGAAACCGGTTCATCAACAATTTCAACAACTGTCTCAACATCCTTCTCAGCAGTATCATCAACAACCTCTACAGCTGCTTCTCCAACAATATTACCGCAAACAACTGGCTCACTATCAACAATTTCATCATCAGAGCCTAGTATCAACATCCTATTCCTCTTCTGAGTTGTTCGTTTTGGCACTGGGGTTGCTCTGTCGGTGCAGCAGGAGTTGGCGCAATCATCTGAAGAGGAACAGCCTCTTGTGCAACAGGCAGAATTTCCAGAGTTTCTTTCGCAGACACTGATTTACTCTTTGTAGTCCTCTTCTTTTTCACCACTGGTTCAGCAGCAGCATCTGTAGCTGGTCTCTTCTTGGACGCAGCCTTTTTCACGGGTGTTTTCTTCACCCTTGGTGCATCGGCCACTTCCTCTCCACCAACTTTTTCATTGATAACAACATATCGATGAACCGTTTTCTCAGTTAGGATCCTGGATGAAGGAAATGCTCTGGATTCACCCAGCTCCAAGCCCGGTACATTTTTCAATAAAACACAGATTTGAATTGCGTAACCCTTCGCTTGCCTTGAACCTGGAGTAACCATATCCTTGAGGATATCGAACACCAACTGCTCCAGTTGATCTTCACGCCACAAGTGATAGCAGTCATCAACAAGAACCGTTCGTGAGTGACCGCATCGAAAGACCCTGCTTTCACATAAATAGTCTTCGCCAGTATGTCGCCAAGAAGCCTAAACTCGATCTTCATTTCCTTCTTTTTGCAAGAGGTGCTCACCTGATCCTTAGACTCATAAAATATGCTTCGCATATCAAACACCAAATCCTTCGGGACTTCAGGCAAGTCCGTCAAACCCTCCATCGGTAGCTCAAACGCCGCAGCAAAAACTTCCTCAGAAATCTCGACTGATATCCCATGTATGGTGCTCACAATCATTCCATCCCTAACCAAACCGTTCTCAAAGAACTCCGTTAGTGCATCTTCGTAATAAACGACGGGACAACCCAGAAATCCCTTCAACCCAGTCGCTACAAAAGATTCAAACACTGCTACCAGTCTAGCATCGAACATACCAAGGACTGAGTCGAATGAGATGTGGAGACTGTTGCTAATCAAGGAAGATGCCATTATCGTTGTTGAGAGAGTGAAAGATTGCCTGAAAATAATCGCATGAAAATACACAAGAGAATATGCGCACAAGAAAACTAGAGAGCAAGTATGCAAGGTAAGTGAAGAGGTAAACAGTAGATCCCGTAATATATTTAGAGAAAGTAAACGATAGAGAGTGAAAAGATGTAGATGTGACGATTGGAATGATGACAACCACGTGTCAATCATCCGACGGCGCGTACAATATTTTGAAATGATGTTAAAAAGATTTTATCAAAATTACGAAATAGAGAAAGTATTTTAAAATTGATTTTGAAAAGATTTTACCCGTACAAGAAAAAGGTTAAAAAGACGAGCGTCAATTTTGATATCTCCACAGCTGGTACATCGATTGTAATAAACACCACTGCTGATTTTAATGTATCGCTGAGGGTAAAGCAGGAGCTGATCATAAATAAGCATCAGCTGTATATATGTGACTTCTGAATATATCAAGACTTCACATATTCAGCTGACGTCGCGCTTAACAAATCAGATCCTGGTTCCCCCTACGACTGATATCCTCCAACGCAATATGCTTGCCTCAGCTGAAAGTCTATGCGTTCCCCCTGAACAAAAGACTTGCAGCTGATTTAAGCAACAGCTGACAACCTGAAAAATTGTTAGCGCACAAACAAATCAAGGCAATTCAAGGAGACCTAATATGTTTCTAAAATAAAAAAACTTAGCGTCTGGTAGAGGTTTGGTGAAGATGTCAGCAACTTGCTGCTCAGTCGACATGTACTCCAACCGGACGTCCTGCTTCAGCACGTGGTCCTTTATAAAATGATGACTGATGTCTATATGCTTTGTTCTTGAATGCAGTACTGGATTTTGGATGATCGCGATCGCACTAGTGTTGTCGTAGAGAAGAGGCGCTTCAGAAGCATCGATGCCATAGTCCTTCAGCTGATGTTGTATCCAAAGAATTTGAGCACAGCAGCTGCCAGCTGCGAGGTACTCCGCTTCAGCTGTTGACGTTGCGATGGACGTCTGCTTCTTACTAAACCAGGAAATCAGTCGATCTCCTAAGAATTGACATGTTTCACTTGTGCTCCTGCGATCAATCCTACATCATGCTTAGTCTGCATCACTGTAACCGATTAGTTGAAAGCCTGAGTCTTTGGGATACCAAAGACCCACGTTGGAAGTACCCTTTAAATATTTAAGAATTCTCTTAACAGCTATGTAATGTGATTGCTTTGGCTCTGCTTGGAATCTAGCACACATACAGACAACAAACATGATGTCTGGTCAGCTAGCAGTTAAGTAAAGCAAAGAGCCTATAATACCGCGCTAAAGTGATACCTCAATGGCAGTTCCAGCTTCATATTTATCCATCTTGATTGAAGAGCTCATTGGGGTAGCAGCTGCTGAACAGTTGTCCATGCCAAATTTCTTCAGCAGTTCTTTCGTGTATTTAGCCTGGTTAATGAAGATTCCATTCTCCAGTTGTCGTACTTGTAAGCCCAAAAAGAACGTCAGCTCCCCCATCATACTCATCTCAAATTTATCCTGCATCAACTTTGAAAACTTTTGGCACATTTTGGGGTTAGTTGACCCAAAAATTATGTCATATATTTGAACTAATAAGACATGATCAGCTTTAACAAAATTAAATAATGTCTTATCTACTGTGCCTATGGTGAAGTCATGCTCAATAAGAAATTTTGACAGTGTATCATACCAAGCTCTGGGTGCTTGCTTCAACCCATATAGAGCTTTATCCAATTTATAAACATAATCTGGATGTGTATGATTTACGAAGCCAGGAGGTTGTGCAACATACACTTCCTCTGTTAAGATGTCATTAAGAAATGCACTCTTAACATCCATCTGAAAGACTTTGAAGTCTTTAAATGCAGCATATGCAAGAAACATGCGGATGGCTTCTAATCTAGCTACTGGTGCAAAGGTCTCATAAAAATCTTTACCTTCCATCTGCCTAAATCCTTGTGCAACCAGTCTAGCCTTATTTCTAGTTACTATGCCATCTTCATTTAGTTTGTTCCTAAAGACCCAACGAGTTCCTATGACTAAATGATTAGAGGGTCTAGGTACAAGTTTCCATACGTTGTTGCGCTTAAAATGATTTAATTCTTCTTGCATTGCATCAATCCAACTTGGGTCAGCTAAGGCTTCATCTATCATTTTAGGTTCTATATGCGAAATAAATGTGGAATCAAAATGATCAAGAGATAGCTGGCCTCGTGTGCGAACAGGAGATAGAACGTTACCTATGACCTGCTCAGGTGGATGATTTCTATTCCACCGAAGATCAAGTCCAATGGGATTTGCTCCTTGTTGCGTTTGAATGTCTGGCTGGATAGTGACATCTGGATCTTCTGACACCAATTGATAATTATCATGGTTGAATTGCGCGTGAAATAAATGTGGAATCAAAATGATCAAGAGATAGCTGGCCTCGTGTGCGAACAGGAGATAGAACGTTACCTATGACCTGCTCAGGTGGATGATTTCTATTCCACCGAAGATCAAGTCCAATGGGATTTGCTCCTTGTTGCGTTTGAATGTCTGGCTGGATAGTGACATCTGGATCTTCTGACACCAATTGATAATTATCATGGTTGAATTGCGCGTCAGATTCCAGCTGTTGAGATAGTTGT
>KQ991616.1:539469-550376 GCA_001598015.1 Dorcoceras hygrometricum
ATCTCATATGGGGTTTTATCGTGCATCCTATTAATCATAGATCTGTTTTGAGTGTAACACGCTGTGTTAACTGCTTCTGCCCAAAATTTTTGTGAAGTCCCGGAATAAGCAATCATAGACCTAGCAGCTTCTTTTAAAGTACGATTTCTCCTTTCAGCTAACCCGTTCTGCTGAGGAGTTCTAGCTGCTGAAAGCTCATGCTTTATCCCTAAGTCTTCCAAATAAGAAGTTAATTTATGATTTAAAAACTCAGTACCACGATCACTTCTTATTCGGTTGACTGAACAAGATCTGTCATTTTGTAAACGTTTTAAAAGGCGTATCAGCTGGTCTGCGGTATCAGATTTTGCTTTTAAAAACAACACCCAAGTATATTTTGTAAAATCATCAACAACTGCGAGGGTGTAGTTCGTTCCCCCTAAGCTAGTTACGGGTATAGGACCAAAAAGATCCATATATAAAAGCTCTAAGCTACGGGAAGAACGTTTACCGCCTTTCTTGTTGAAATTTGATTTACTTTGCTTTCCCAACTGTTAAACGGCACAAACCTTGTCCTTAGAAAAATTTATTTTTGGCGTACCAGAAACCATATCATGTTGACTCAATTTGGCAAGTGTTTTGAAGTTTAGATGATTCATTCTTTGATGCCACAGCCAACTCTTGGAAGAGTCAGCTGCAAGGCACAACTGTTCAGATTTCAACTACTCTGACCAATCAATAATGTAGGTATTCCCCGAACGTTTACCTACCAATACAGTCAGACCATTTGCACTCTGAACTATGCAAGTGTGTTGTTGAAACTTAACTATGTAACCCTTGTCACATAGCTGACTAATGCTAATCAAATTATAACGTAAATTATCAACAACTAAGATGTCTGAAATAGAGATGTTACTGTGGATAAGCTTACCCTTACCCACAGTGTTACTGTATGCGTTATCACCAAACGCGATTTTTGCTCCTTTGTGTGGAACAACGTCTGAGAGTAGCTTTTGATTTCCCGTCATGTGTCGCACACAGCCGCTGTCCAGGTACCACAAGGTTTATACATCTACTGGTTCGTACCTGTTGTCCTGCAATCATACAAGCAGCTTTTGGTACCCAATTTTACTTGGGTCCAGATCGGATTACCCATTTTGGGACCCATACTTGAATTACCTTTACAGTTTTTCCAGTACTAGAGTCCGTGAGGGTCTGTGCAAAACCATAGTGAGATCTATTGAGCGTTGATTTCATATTTTGACCACTTAGATCCCTCCTCGGCTGAACCTTTCTCCAACCAGATTTTACCTTTGTTGAATTACGCCTTGGCTGGTTAGGAACAAACGACTTAGATCCAGCTTTCGCTTTATCTTTGTCCAATTTGTTCTTTAGCCAGCTGGGCTTGGAATTCTCAGGTCTTTGATAGCCGATACCAGTTTTTCCTTTATGGTTCAACTTCTGAGAGGTCTGGTCATTATATGTCATCGACTCACAGCAGTAATATATCACGTTGTCTTTGACAAAGCTCATCTTGTTTAACTTGTCATACACCAGCTGTGATTGAGTACTTGTTTCTCCTTCACTGCTTTCACTGCTATTGAAACCCAAGCCAGTTCTATCACTCGCTGGCTTCTGAATTCCAAACAGCTTATCAAGAGAAGCAGAAGACTTTGTCCAGGAGCTCATTGTCAAATTTAATTTTTCAATTTCAGCTTGAGCTCACTAGATTCATTTCTCAACATTTCATTCTCAGACATCAGCTTATTCAACTCGATTTTCAAACTGTCAGCTTCACCAAGTTCAACAGTACTTGGTTCTACTGAAATATTTTTCAAATCATCGTTTTCAGCTTTAAATTCCTCGAATGTTTGAGAAAGCTTCCTGTACTCTTTGACCATATCATTAAGTGCACTGACAAGGTCTTCTCGTGTAAATTCAATGTTAGAGAAGTCGAATACCTCGTCATCAGATGTCTGGTCAGCCATGAGATAGTGAACTTCTTCCTGTTCAATATCGCTTGATGAGGAACTGCTGGATGAAGAATCTGAATCGGTATCAGCCCAACTCTTGGTGCTTTCCTCAGCCATTAATACTTTGAGATCATTCTTGCGGCTGGGTCTTTTATCACCTCGTGTCCTCATCTGTCTCTCCTTGGATCTACCCTTGGATCTATCCTTGGATCTGTCGACAGTTCTCTCATCAGTCTTCTCATCTCGTTTGTATCGATCCTCCTTCTTTTCATCTCTCCTGTATCTATCTTCCTTCTTGGGCCCGTTGCAATCAGCTGCAAAGTGCCCTGGACGTCCACAATTAAAACAATTCATATCAGATGCAACTTTATCATTTTATGGACATTATTATAAGGAGTAGAAGGGTTGTAGGATCTTCTCAAATATTTCCCAAACTTCTTAACGAAGAGGGACATGACATCGTCGCTGAGTTGATCAGCCGTCTTGCTAGTGCTTGGAGAGCACTGTTCAGTTGTTGTAGCAGCTAGTGCTTTTGTTGGCTGGTATGTCGAGGGTCCAGCTTCTGCTCTTGTCTCCAACTCGAACTCGTAAGCTTTAAGGTTTGCAAACAAGTCGTGAAGCTCCAGCTTGTTCAGATATTTGGACTCCCTCATAGCCACCGTCTTCACGTCCCACTCCCTGGGCAACACTCTTATCACCTTCAATGCCAACTCTCTGTTGTTGTACTCCTTGCCAAGACTCGTCAACTCAATAACAACAGCACTGAATCTTTCATCGAACTCTGTCATGGTCTCTCCATCATTCATCTTGATCGATTCATACTTCTGCTGAGCGACAGTCAGCTTGTTCTCCTTCGTTTCATCATTTCCTTCACATATTTGGGTCAGCTTCTCCCATATTTCCTTGGCAGTAGGCAGGTCTTGATCTTACTGAACATGTTTTTGTCCAGCGTCTTGTAAAGTATATCCCTGGCCACATTGTCCAGATTCGCCTTATTTTTGTCCTCATTAGTGTATTCATGTCTGCTCTTTTCCAGAAACTGAGGCTCGCCGTTAGATATAGCAAATGCTAAGTTTGGCTTCATTATCTTCAACGGTCCTTCTGTAATAACAGACCACATGTCGTCATCTTGAGCAGCCAGATGCGCTTGCATGCGAATCTTCCGGTCATCGTAATCCTCCTTGGAAAACATAGGAATCTTGTTGTGAGAAGTCGTATTTTAATATATAATTAAGCACAAACAACAACTGTTCAATACTGAGATGCGCAGGCTCTGTTACCAATTGATAGGATCAATGTGGTTCGAAAAACAGTTGCAAGAGCTCAAAAGGGGGGGTTGAATGAACTCTTGGTATTTTCAAATTTTCTAAACATTTTAAAACAGTTTTACAAGCACCCGCTTAACTTAAATCCGAGTTACCAGATTTAAGATATCTCAGTTTAAAATCAAATTTCTTGACTAAAAAAAGTGCGGAAAGAATTCGATTAATTTGTGAACAGTCAAAGCAACAAGTAAATACGATAATATAAAAGAGTAAGGGTCGAGAGTTTGTTTGTGGAAGTTCGGATATCAATATCCAACGTCTCCTCTTCTTCATTTTCAGGAAGGTTCCACTAGAAGATTTGATGGTTACAGGCCTTCTGCAAACACCCAATCACCGAGCCTCGCTCAAGGTGAACTCCTAGCAACACCAATCACAAAGCAGTCGCAGCTGCTGTTTACAACACTTGATAAATTTCAAACAGCCTTTAGATAGCGCGTTTGTTACAGACTCAACTAAGGATATTACAATGAAATACAACGATTGTGAGTGCTGTAAATCTTCTGGTTTCTAGGCTAAGAAACTCGATTCAACAAAGGTGAACCAGAAGATGAACTCGAAGATAAAACAGTGAAAATCAACACTTGTGTTCTTCGAGTTTTTGTGATCTTTTGAGAGATAACTTTTGACAAAGTGTAAGCTCGAGAATGATGGAGACAAATAATAGCGAAAATGACAGAGAGCTAAGATTGTGAGTGACCGAGAGCTTCAAGAGTTTCTTCAGTTCAAATTCCAGCTCTATATATAGTCTTCGTCCTCCAACGGTCATTTAATTTTGTAAAGGAAACAAAATCCCTTTTGAAAATTTGTTAATCGTGCGACCGTGTATCCTGCTCCACCAAATGGTAAATTGCACATCGTCAGAGCCAAAATGTCGTTTTTCATATTTGTGCAATCACCATATAACGTCCTCTGTAAATGTGTACTATTTACCCAAAATATTACCAACGTTGTCTCCTTAATTCCAGGCAATTGTACGATTCAATATTCACCATTGATTCTTTCCATTTTGAATATATAATCACGTTTGAATCGATTTGTCGCTTGCGCCTGAATTCTCTTATTGCTAATACAGCTTTTCCTTTATTGAAGAGGATGAATAGTTCACCGCTGATAGAATACGTGACTGTTACTACTGAATAAATAACATCAAGTAAATCTTTGCAACAACTGAGTGTCCAACTACTGATCGTAACAACAAATGAATGCGTGCATCAACCAACTTCTGAGTTCTAGCGCTAAACAAAACGCTGTCGTATCAACTAATCCAAACGACGTAGTTTTGTTGTTTGTTAAGAAACATGCTAACACTTGAGTAGTTGCGCCTGATGTCAAATCAACAACTGAATCCCCAACGGCTGAATACACTCTAAAGAAATACCCAAGTCTGAATATGCTTGCTACTGAAGTAGAATTCAACTGCTGAATACAAAAAACTCTAGCGCTAAACAAAACGCTGTCGTATCAACTAATCCAAACGACGTAGTTTTGTTGTTTGTTAAGAAACATGCTAACACTTGAGTAGTTGCGCCTGATGTCAAATCAACAACTGAATCCCCAACGGCTGAATACACTTCTTAAAGAAATACCCAACGTCTGAATATGCTTGCTACTGAAGTAGAATTCAACTGCTGAATACAAAAAACAATGACTGATTATACCAACTGCGGATTAGATATCCAACGCCTGAAATATCCTTCTTTTTGCTAATTGTGATATAACGACTGGTTGCAACGACTGAATGTTCCAAATCAATCACGACTGAATCAAAAGCACTGTAGCAAACTACTGAAAATACTTACTACTGAAATAAATATCCAACTGCTGAAATACACCCGCTACTGACGTCAATACCCAACTGCTGAAATATGTTGACTACTGAAATGAATATCCAACTGCTGAATCAATATACTTCTGACATAAGTACACAACGGCTGAATGAACACCAAAGTCTGATTGCGTAACCCTTGATCAACATCTGAATTGCTCTCATGACTGATATAAAAACCCGATACCAGAAACTGATAACCGTATGTCCTCAGCCTCTGAAATATTCCCGAATACCAAGATCTGATATCTAACAACTGAAATATTCAAACCCGATATCTTACTGGTCAATTCAACATCTGAATATATTTAACTCAACGTCTGAACTAATATCGAATACCCAAGTCTGAGATAACCTGACGTCTGAATATACTTTGCTGTTAATTGCAACAGCTGATTGTCCAGTAGTCACTTCGCATCAATACTTGCCTTATTTTGTTATCACCAAAACTAATAAATTTTATCTTAACAAGTTGTTTCTCATTATTGTCCAAAATCTGAACTTGATATTCAACATACAGGGTCTGGTCCAGCTCCACCTCATCAGCTCTCAACACATGGGATGAATCTCGGCTCATACTTTCGTAATATAAATACATGAAACTCATCATGCATCACATACAACTCAGGCGGCAAGAGCAAATGGTATGCCAAAGTTCCAATCCTCTACAATAATCTTATAACGACCTGATGTAGTGAGGAGCTAACTTACCCTTGAGTCCAAATCTCATAATGCTACGAAAGGAGAAACTTTCAAGAAAACTCGGTCACAAACCAGAAACTCCAAAGGCGTATGCCTATTATTTGCATAGCTTGCTTGAAGATCCTGGGATACATTCATTTTCATCCTGATTAGATCAATCTGATCTCTCATATACTGCACAAACTCGGGTGCGGAAAACTATCTTTCCCCAACTTCTTCCCAACATAATAGGTGATCTGCACTTCCTGCCATACAATGCTTCAAACTGTGCCACACCGAACGTTGTTGGAAGTTGTTGTACAAAAATTCCACCAAAGACAACGATTCCTGACACCCTCCGCCAAAATCCAGCCAAGACTAGTTCCGTATCATTAACTTGGTGAGCCAGATGCTCCATCTAGTCCTCAACCTGTCTAGCACGCTGATGCACGAGAATAATATGCAGAACTAAGTCATCCTCACTATTCTACACCCCAATTAGGGCTGTAAACGAATCGAATCGAGCCGAAATTTATGAAAAATTTAGTGTTCGAGTTTGCCTATTCGAAACTTGATTCGAAGTTCGATTTGTTGTCATTTGTGGCTCGAATTCGATTCGATAGAGAGCTTGAGTTCGAGTTCGATTCGAAAAATTCGAGCTTGAATTCGAGCCTTTTGGAGCAACTGTGATATTAGATTATATATTGAAAAAAAAATAATTTGATTTATAACTCGATTCGGTTTGAAATTTTAGTGTTTGTCACACGGTTTTATTTAACTATTTAAACACATATATATTTTAATATTGTTACCTCTAATTAACAATGAAACTAATCCTCCTGATCCGAACATCCTGAAATCATGATTTTTCAAACCACTCAATGTACTCTTCCTCTTTGGAAAGAGCATCCAATTACGCAAGCCTTGCCCCCAATTCAGTACTCGATACTAATACGGTTCGCAAAATAAAAAGACTTTTATGATACTTTCAAGGAAATAATTTGAAAGTTTACATGCAAACGCTTTAACTATTATGCAACTACATAAATATTTGCCTAGCTCTTCATAATTCATGTTTCATCAACCCAAATAAAATACACGATCAGAGCCTTCAATTCACATTGTCCAACAGAACCGTTAATCCAAGATGTACAGAGAGCTTTCCAGCTTCCACATACACATTCGTAAAAAGAAAAGCTAGGAGCGAGAGACAAGATTCCTGGGGGGTGGAGCAACAGCAGCCAAACTCAGGAAAAATACAGAGATAATTTCAAGCAAAATACAGAGATAATTTCAAGCAATAATTGCCAAACTCTTAGTTACACTAAGAAAACAACATTTAATAAAAATGTGCCTTAAATAAAAAAAAACCTTCAGAAAGTAAATGGGAAAAAAAACCCATGGTTCTAGCCAACTGAGATTTCAAGTTTCATCATATTTCATGTTTCATCAACCCAAATAAAAGACACGAGCAGAGCCTTCAATTCACATTGTCCAACAGAACCGTTAATCCAAGATGTACAGAGAGCTTTCCAGCTTCCACATACCTTCATAAAAACAAATCATTTGTTTTGTCCATTCAACTCCACAATTCATTTGTAAAAATCCTACAAAGATATGCTAAGAATGCTAAGAAATATGTATATCAGTGATCCTTCAATTGTTGTACAACTTAATCGTTAAATTTTGTTTTTTCAGCCTACAAATAAAGAAAAAAAATTATTTAACAATTTGAGAAAAAAAAATTATTTACCAATTTGAGAATAAATTATACTTAATTGTCTTACCTTAGTCATCTTTTTCACTCCATAGCGTTTGCGGCACCAATCTCCTCCACACATAAGCATTTCGACAGTAGAGGGAGCTAAAGAAGCACGATACTTATCAATAACACGACTTCCTGCACTAAAGGTAGCTTCTGAAGCAAGTGTGGTGATATGTATGGCTAAAACATCCCATGCTAAAGAAGATAGTATTCGAAATTTATGTGTATTCAAATTCCACCAACTCAAAGCATCAAATTGTTCTTCTAGATTATACAAATGACATCCTTCCTCCAAATAAATATCCAACTCAGATTTTTCGGGATGCAGCATTTCAGTCTCTCTTAATAAATAAGAAAACTCAAACCATCCTGAAGATGAACCGGAACTATTTTCAGCTCTTCGCCTAACATGGCTGCTACCTTGAGATTCCAAATTACTTGATTCTTGCAGGTTTTCAATGGTAGCATCAACATCTTCCTTGAAGATTGCGGACAAAATATTGCGTACATTTGTAACATTATCTCTTGCCACAACATCAAGATAAAGTTTAGGAAATATAAATTCAAGCACTCGCATTTTACACCTTGGATCCAAAACACAACCGATACACATAAGTAAATTGCATCCCCCCAATATTTGTCAAACTTGCTTTTCATTTTTTTAATCATTCTTCAAATAAACCCATCTTCATCATGACAATTTTCATCTAAGATCATCTTCACTCTAAAAAGCTCATTCAAAAAAAAATTGGAGGTGGGATATTCGGTTCCAGAAATTACCTTCGTTGCTTCATAAAACACCTTTAAGATAGAAAATACCTTTTCCAATTTTTTTCCATTGTTCCTCGATAAAACAACCAACCTAACTTGGTTCTCGGTCCTTGAATCTTGGAAAACCCTCTTTGAATGATAGCGAAATTTGGAGCATCTCATATGTTGAATTCCTCCTTGTTTTACAATCATCAATCAATTTTCTTTCAGATAAATTTAAAGAATTTACAATCTCAGCAAACTTAAGGAGCCTAGAATCCGTTCTCCTTAAAATCAACACTTCGTCGAACATCATCAACAATATCCTTGATTTCAGTTAAGCCATCTTGCTCTATTAGGTTCAAAATATGTGCAAAACATATAACATGAAACAATTTTCCTCAACAAAAAATATTATTCTTTATCCTCAAAAGATCATTCAATAAATTTCTTATTGCAACGTCATTGACACTTGCATTATCAACTGAAACTGTAGATATCATATTCACAATTTACCAGTCTCTTGCACACTTTAGAATTGCATCAGATATTTGGGGACCACCCCTAGGAGGAGGAATATTAAAAAAACTAAGAACACGTTTATTTAATTTCCAATATGAATCAATCCAATGGGTAGTGACCACCATGTATTCAATTTTTTGGTTCTTCGACTTCCACAAATCAGTAGTTAGGCTAATATTCTTTGCTGCTTTCAAAAAACAAGGCAGTTTTTTCCTCTCTAACTCGTATATCATAAAACAATATTTTTTTATGTTGCTCGTGATATACTAGTCCATTGAGACATTCCACTTCTACATAATAAATTGAACCCTTCCTCTTCCACTACTGAAAATGGTGGTCATGCATCAAAATCCATGTAGAAGCTGCAACTCGTATATCATAAAACAATAGTTTTTTTTATTGTTGCTCGTGATATACTAGTCCATTGAGACATTCCACTTCTACATAATAAATTGAACCCTTCCTCTTCCACTACTGAAAATGGGTGGTCATGCATCAAAATCCATGTAGAAGCTGCCTCTTTCATTTGCTCCATGCAAAATTTTCCATCACGTAATAGTGGAAAAGTGGTAGAATCTATACTTAAAGGCCCAAAACTAAGCTGTTGTTTCCTTAGCTTATCTTCATGTTTTTTTCTAAGTTTCCATATATTTTTCAATGAGTTAAATGACGCTTCAAGTGTGATGTGGTACCGGTTTTGATTTTAGCTAAATGAAAATGATAATGTCTGCACTCGTACCTGGATTCGCCTTTTGAATCAACAATTTCTGTCATTTCTGGCCACTTCAGATTTTTTTTGTGTTTTTCGTTTCTTACAAGTATCATCATTCTCCACAGGAAAGTTTGTGTTATTTACCTCATCAATTAATTGTTGAACAACCTCATCAGAAACTATCACTGGACTTGTTGAGTTTTCCATTGAATGTGAAGTGGACATACTAATTAAAAGTTTCCTGCAAATTATAAAAAAATATATGTTTTAATATATTCAAATAGTAGACAGAAATACGTGATAGAAATAGAGACAGCTTCACTATGCCATCTACTCATAGTGGACATGAAATAGGTGCTATTCAGATAAGTAACAAACCCAAAACAATATTCAACATAATTGTAATTCATTTTTTCTTACAATACAGTAAAGGCTTCCCTAATTAGTTCAACCCCACTCTGATCCTAAGCTACATAGACTATTGGAAAAATACAAATCTCTTCCCTATTTCAGCTTATGTTTAAATTACTATAAACCCAAAATAGAATTGCTAGTGCCAAAATGTAGTAATGCTCAAGGGATGTGTTGGTCCGGTTTTAAAAAGAGGATCAAAAGAACTTAGCAGGCGCTGTTACTAAAATGGATCATTAAAAATTTTGCGCGCTGTTATCTAGAGAATGAGGTGCAATACCTCTGGTTCTTGAACACTTAAAAGCGAGAGCACCGGAGATAGATCTGGTATGTTATAAAACATGCGGAAAACACCAGAAATGAATCCTTATATTTTAAAACGAAGCAAACAGATTTATGTTCAACATAAATCTGTTTGACTGTGCAAGTGTGCTAACTGTGTATGCCATCAAATGTGTTATGCGATGCTAAGATAAATGCAAGTGCTGAAAGCTTAAAGAATACAATACTCAATCGATTTGTTTCTGGAAGTTCGGACCTCAATGTCCTACGTCTCCCCTTCTTCCACCTCGGAAGGCTCCACTAGAAGATTTGATCTATACAACGTGTACAGCCCCAATCCCGCAACCAGCAGCTGCGAAAACTCATAGAAACTACCAGTCCTCGGCTGTTCACTCAGAACTTGTTTAACGTCTCTGTTCAAAGACTACATACACAGAGTTTAACGTCTTCGTGCTTGGACGGTAACTGATTTGTTGGGGGTGTTGGGGATCCGGATCCGCCCCCCGACGAGGCAGCGGAAGAACATAGAATAAACAGCCGGGAGACGATCAATACGAAAAATTCAATAACAGTTATCGACATACATAGGGGGTTCAAAACCACTACCTTGCTGGCACTTGTGCCTGGCTCCAACCGTAGTTACAATAACGTCGGCTCTTCTCGGTAGATTGCGGTAGATATC
>KQ991616.1:557494-619343 GCA_001598015.1 Dorcoceras hygrometricum
GTGTATTCTAGGTCTTTACTCAACGCAATTGTAAATCATTACACACATAATGAAAGTAAAGAATGCCATATAAGTAAATGCGAATATCATATATAAAGACTGTTTGTACAAGAGTCTATAAAACCCACACGCCACAAGTTGGCTAGTTGGGCATCTACTCTAACAAACTCTACCATCCTTATTGAAATTTCGTCCTCGAAATTTACATACCTAATAAATATGGTTAAAGACTTAGCTTATCAGCTTCTGTTTCCCACATTGCTTCTCGCTCCGACTGGTTGGACCATTTTATCTTAACCATAGGAATGCTACGGTTTCTTAATCTTCTAATTTCTCGGAGGAGAATTCTTTCTGGTCGCTCTTCATAACTTAAATCCGGTGTTAACTGGATTGGTTCATGACTTAACACATGTGAGGGGTTAGGAACATATTTCCTCAAAGCTGATACGTGAAAAACATTGTGCACTGCTGCCAGCTGGGGAGGCAGTGCTAAACGATAGGCTAATGTTCCTATCTTCTCCAAAATCTCATATGGTCCAATATATCTTGGACTCAGTTTCCATTTCTTCCCAAAACGCATAACTCCTTTCATTGGAGCTATTCTCAAAAATACGTGATCACCTATCTCAAAATTCAGCTCCCTTCTTCGATTGTCTGCATAAATTTTCTGTCGACTTTGAGCAGCCTTCATTCTTTCCTTTATTTTTCTAACAGCTGCTGTTGTTTGCTCCACAACATCTGGTCTTAAACCAGATCTTTCACCAACTTCATCCCAATGAAGTGGTGTTCTACACTTTCTGCCATAGAGAGCTTCATATGGAGCCATTTGAATCGAAGCTTGGAAACTGTTGTTGTAGGCAAACTCTACCAGTGGCAATTTCAAATCCCAACTTTCTGAAAAATCCACAATACAAGCTCTGAGCAAGTCTTCTAAAATCTGAATCACCCTTTTTGATTGTCCATCAGTCTGGGGGTGAAACGCAGTACTGAATGTCAGCTTTGTACCCATAGCCTTGTGTAGACTTTTCCAAAATGCTGATGTAAATTTAGGATCTCTACTGATACAATGGAAACTGGAACACCATGTAACCTACTATTTCCTTAACATACAATTCTGCGTATCTGCTCACCTCATATGTTGTTTTAAATGGTAAGAAATGAGCAGACTTAATGATTCTATCAATTATAACCCAGATGGAGTTATATCCTTGAACTGATCTTTGTAATCCAGTTACAAAATCCATCGCTATACTCTCCCACTTCCATTATGGAATGGGCAATGGCTTCAATAATCCAGCTGGTCGCTGGTGTTCAGCTTTCACCAGCTGACATGTCAAGCTTTCCTCTACAAACTTGGCAACATCTCTCTTCATTCCTGGACAGAGCTGTATCGAGTCTTCTTCAAAGATCAACTCTAAATCATCTACTTGAGTACCCAGATTTCTGTACCAAATACCTAACAATTCCATCTTACTAAAAAATGAGGCTGCAGCCTCTTTCTTTATCTTGTTTGACCCACTTCTTCAGTTGTTCATCTTGCAGCTGACCTTCTAGGATTTTGGTCTAACAAATTTGATCTTACTGAGAGGTCTGCTAAAATCATGTTACTGCTGCTGCTGGACACTATTTCATGTCCAAACTTTTAAATATCAGTCGCCAATGATTTCTGAACAGTTAGTTGCGCTATTCCTGCTGATTTCCTACTTAGAGCATCAACTACCACGTGTGCTTTTCCTGGGTGATAACTGATAGTACAATCGTAATCTTTAACCAGCTCCAACCATCGCCTCTGCATATTCAATTATTTCTGGGTAAAGAAGTATTTCAAACTTTTGTGATCTGTAAATATCTCACACTTCTCCCCATATAGGTAATGTCTCCATATTTTAAGGGCAAAGACAACAGCTGCCAGTTCTAAGTAATGGGTTGGGTAATTCTTCTCATGATCCTTCAGCTGTCTAGATGCGTATGATATGACTTTACGATCTTGCATCAACACAGCTCCTAGTCCCAATTTAGAAGCATCAGTATAAATTACAAATTTTACTTCATCAGTTTGCATTGTTAACACAGGTGCTTCAATAAATGCTTGCTTCAATTTGTCAAAACTGTTTTGACATTCAACTGTCCAGTTATATTTCTCCTGCTTTCTTGTTAACGTAGTTAGAGGAACAACAATCTTAGAGAATCCTTGGATAAATCGCCTATAATATCCATCTAAACCCAAGAAACTCCTTATCTCTGCAACATTCTTTGGTGCTGGCCAGTCACGAACAGCTTCTACCTTGGCTGGGTCAACTTCTATTCCATCCTTAGAAATTATATGGCCTAAGAATGATACTTTCTCCATCCAGAAATCACATTTGATAAATTTAGCAAACAACTGCTATCTTTCAAAATTTGGAGTACAATTCTCAAATGTTGGACGTGCTCCATTCTGGTCTTAGAATACACTAAGATGTCATCAATGAATACAACTACACTGGTCCAGAGATGGTTGAAAGACCCTATTCATTAAATCCATAAAAGCTGATGGAGCATTCGTAAGTCCAAAAGGCATAACCAAAAATTCATAATGGCCATACCTAGTTCTAAAGGCTGTCTTGTAAACATCAGCTGCCTTAATCTTTAATTGATGGTATCCAGACCTCAAGTCTATCTTAGAAAATACTATTGACCCTTTCAACTGGTCGAACAGATCTTCTATTATAACCAAAAATTCATAATGGCCATACCTAGTTCTAAAGGCTGTCTTGTAAACATCAGCTGCCTTAATCTTTAATTGATGGTATCCAGACCTCAAGTCTATCTTAGAAAATACTATTGACCCTTTCAACTGGTCGAACAGATCTTCTATCCTAGGTAATGGATACTTATTCTTGATTGTCAATTTGTTTAACTCTCTGTAATCTATATATAACCTCATACTCCCATCCTTCTTCTTAACAAATAAAACAGGGGCTCCCCAAGGGGAAGTACTTGGTCTTATAAACCCCTTTTTCAGCAGATCTTGTATTTGTTCTTTCAATTCTTTCATTTCCGATGGAGCTAATCTATATGGTGGTCTAGATACTGGAGCAGCTCCTGGAACCAAATCAATTGAAAATTCTAACTCCCTGTTCGGTGGTAATCCCTGGATATCTTCTGGAAAAACCTCAGGGAATTCATTTGCTACTTCTACAGTTGACAGTTGGGGTCTATCAGTCACAACTAAAGATGATATAACTCGGGGAACTTTATCAACATGTTTGGCTATAAACTGGAATGACTTTCCTACTGGTGGGTTAATCTCGACTGTTCGTAGCTTAAAGTCAACTACTACCCCATGCTTAGTTAACCAATCTATTCCCAAAATCATATCAAATTCTGGCATCGTTAACACAATCAAATCAGCAGTAATCTTATGTCCTTGAAGTTTGAGTTCTAAACTTCAAAAAAAACTCGTGCGATACCAACTTCTCCCCTGATGGTACCGACACACAATAACCTATCATTACTTGCTCCTGCTGGATAGGCAGTTTCTTAACAAACTCAGCAGCAATAAATGAATGTGTAGCTCCTGAATCTATCAAAGCTAGAGAAGGAAATCCAGCTATCGAATTTTCACCTGTGACTACTGTCGAGTCTGGAGGAGCTTGTTCAGCTGTCATAACAAAAGCTCTGCTGGTCACCAGTTGTATGAGCTTTGGACAATTCTTCAAAATATGTCCAGGCATTCCACATTTATAACAGACGTTTTGTCCAAGTCTGCATTGCCCCAAATGATTCTTATGCCACTTAGGACATTCTGTTATAATATTACCAGCAGGAACAGAGCTTATAGATTGAATCTGTAGAGGTTTTTGCTCCTGAGACCTCTGCTTGTTCTTGTTCTATTTCTTGAATGGCCTCTGGTCCTTCTGCTGAAAGGTTTGTCTCTTTTGCTGCCTTTCTTCATCAAGATCCTTCCAATCCCTTTCAACTTGTTGGGCTCTATCCACTGCTTCTCTGTAAGTCCTTGGCACAGATAGCCTAACATTCATTTTGAACATAGGCTTCAATCCTTCAATGAAATGATTCAATTTCTCCTCTGGATCTCTTCCAATCAATGGCACAAAGTAGCACCCTGGTTCAAATACACGTGCATATTCTTGCACAGTTGAACTTCTTTGTTTAAGGGTCAAGAAATCCCTTTTCAACTCAGATCTTTTACCAGCTGGGAAGTATTGTTCAAAGAACACTTGCTTAAAATCCGCCCAAGATAAATTCAGTAGATCCACAGACAATTTGGCCCCTTCCCACCAAATCATCGCATCTTCCCTTAACATGTAGATAGCGCACATTGGCCTATCTAAATCAGACATTTGGAGGTACTCAAAAATAACCTCCATGGATTTAATCCAGCTCTCCGCAACTAATGTATCAGTAGTACCACTAAATTCCTTAGGTTTCTGTCGTCTGAACTTCTCCTGGGGATCATCATTGCTTGGTCTCCTACTGCTGGAAGATTGGCCATTGCCTCTATTATTTTGCTCTACCAGCAGTCGTAACAATTGAGTGATATTAGCATTATTATCACTATCAGTTTCTTCTAAAGGAATAATTCTTCTAGTTCTTCCTCTTCCTGCCATTCTATATTCTATAGCCCGTAATCCACCATATACATATATCAGAACATGCTAAATAATTTTAAAGATAATGCTCTGAAAATAAACTCACAACTTAGAAGAACAGACGATGAACTTTGATCCAGGTGATGATGCGTGTGTTTATCTCAGGAACGTTGTTCTTATACCATGTTGTGACGCACGAACCCAACGGGGCCACGAGATCGGGGTAAATAAAAGTTTTCGAAACAAAAGAAGGAATGAAAGATAATTTGTTATAAGCTGTATTCCTTATAACCTCACAAGAAATAGAAACTCAAAGGCAAAACTATCAAACACTGAATTGCGCGCCAACTGCTGAACTTGTTTGCGGAAAAACAGAGTATATTATATACTTTGCAAATTGCGATTTACAACAGCTGCTATTCTATGTAAATATACAACCGTTGCAACTGATTTAATACAGTACATTCTAACTCAAAACAATACAACTGAGACACGGAAAAACGTAGGCCTTGGATAAACACAACACCACCCAGCAGCTGTATTTCAAGTTTCACCTTCTGTTCGTTATCCAGCTGTCGCACCTGCACCATTTTAAAAGCTAGTGAGCCTAAAGGCTCAGCAAGTAAAACCTGAATAATAACAATTTCATAAAACACAGGCAGACATCTGAACATACATAAACATTTCACAAACAATTCTTTCGTAATCTTAGAGACAGGGGATAATAGCCCAGCTCTTAACATCAATTTCTTTTCTTTAGATTATGGCATATAAGCTCCTCATGGTTCGTGTTGCACTTTGATCAAAATAACTTCCGATATCAGTTTTAGCATATAGCTCATATGAAAGGGCAGTCTGTTGGGGATCCGGATCCGCCCCTCGGCGAGGCAGCGGAAGAACATAAGAAAAGGCCGGGAGACGATCAATACGAAAAACAACAATTACAGTTAATCGTCATTCATAGGGCGTTCAAGCGATTACCTTGCTGGAACTTGTGCCTGGCACCAACCGGTATTACAAGAATCCGGCTCTTCTCGGTAGATTGCGGTAGATTATCGCCAATCCGGTCCACGACCAGAACCGAGACTCCTTCGTCAGGCTGCACTAGAAGCGCTGACGAGATCAGCACGAACGGATTCTCCTCGTGGAGTTGGCCGGAAACGAATTTCCGGCAACAACGGGCGGCGGCGGCGGCGGCACACGACGGGCGGCGGCGGCGGCGCTTGGAGAGGAGAGGAGGGGCGGCTTTCTGCTAGGGTTAGGTCAAGTATTGTGGTGTTTATGTTATGTTGTTAAGTCTTGCTTAAGTCTAATTAAATAGACTTAAGTGTTGGACTTGGACCGGCCCAACGGGCCCGGGTCCAACGATGAACATTCAGTTCATCTCCAACACCGAGACTTCACCGTAACCCCGATCACCGATCAGATCGGACCGATCGAACTCAGTTTCCGAAACTGAATAATATGATCTGAAAAACCGTTTTTCAGAACCCCAGTGCAAAATGACCGTTTTGCCCCTCAACAGCGGCAAACCCCGGTTTGACCCCTGTTGACTTTTAGGAAGTCGCACTTCCCGAAATCCTCTTCTCGTGCTCAACACATTGAGCTGAGTATCCGTACGCGGCGGCCAACACTAGGTTTAGGGTTAGGTTTAGAGCGTTAAGTGTATTGAAGTCCAGTCTTAACTCTATATTAAATAGAATTAAATATGGACTTGGACAGGCCCAACGGGCCCGGGTCCAACGATGAACATTCAGTTCATCTCCACCACCGAGACTTCATCGTAACTCCGATCGCCGATCAGATCGGACCGATCGATTCAGTTTCCAAAACTGAATAATATGATCTGAAAAACCATTTTTCAGAACCCCAGTGCAAAATGACCGTTTTGCCCTTCAACAGCGGGAAACCCCGGTTTGACCCCTGTTGACTTTTAGGAAGTCGCACTCCCCAAAATTCTCTCCTCGCGCTCAACACATTGAGCTGAGTATCCGTGCGGGAATCTCGAATCTAGTACTTGTGTGACCCTCAATGGTTCAGGATACAGCTAGCCGTGGGCCCACAACCATTGTGGCTCCGGAATCACGATTCCGGACCTGCCCAACGGATCATGGTAAAGCGTCTAGCAACATCGCCCCATGATCCCCTAGGTATCACTGATAGTGCCTGCAAGAACCAGTGGTCGTGGTTAGCGTACAGTACGGTCCTTTCAATCCATATATCCCGATCATATCAACGACCATTGGTAAATCGAGAGTCGCTATAGATCCGATAGCTATGCATACATCTTGGAGATCGAATAGTGACATCGCGAGTGTAACTAGGTAAACACATTTACCTAAAACACTTCTAGTACTCTGGCCAGAGATTTATACACTATTATCACCTCAGATAGCATAGGATATCCACGCATGTCTACGAGCGGTGAATCCTCGACAACGATGCATCGACTCCTACATACATCGGTGTCTCACCCAATCCCGACGCCTTATGACCCCAAGTGAGTCGGAAAACGGGTCAAAGCGAGACGCCTATCATGTAGAGTCTCAATGACGTTTCGAGTCGTGAGGACTAATCAATACAACCAAGACCTCGGACTTATCCACTCGACAAATGGTAACCACTTGGAAAGTCCGAACGAGGGTAGTTCGATAGATCACCAGGTCACTATCTATCTGCATGCTCAGAACATCACAATGTTCCCTACCAATGAAACATGGTACTTCGCATCGCAGATACTAGTCTCGAACTCGGGCGGCCTTATCCTCATTTTGACGGCCCAATCTACTAGGAACATGTTCAGAATACACAGCGACTATTAGATGTGTTTCATGATAGCCGTCATACCCACTATCACATCCAACATACGCTTTAGTGCATTCTAGGTCTTTACTCAACACAATTGTAAATCATTACACACATAATGAAAGTAAAGAATGCCATATGAAAGAATGCGAATATCATATATAAAGACTGTTTGTACAAGAGTCTATAAAACCCACACGCCACAAGTTGGCTAGTTGGGCATCTACTCTAACAATCTCCCACTTGCCCTAAAGCCAACTACTCGTCAAACGTAGTCCCATTGTTTCGCGATTTTTTTCAAACAAGGGTCCTGGCAATGGCTTCGTAAGTGGATCAGCAACGTTGTCTGCAGAGGCGACTCTCTCAACTGCTATGTCACCTCTAGCCACAATATCCCGGATTATGTGGTATTTTCTCAGTATGTGTTTGGATCTTTGGTGAGACCTAGGCTCGTTTGCTTGCGCAACGGCACCCGTGTTGTCGCAGTACACCGGGACTGGACCAACTCCATTAGGAATGACGCCCAACTCTTGGACGAAATTCCTTATCCAAACGGCCTCCTTAGCAGCAGCTGATGCTGCAATGTACTCAGCCTCAGTGGTTGAATCCGCGATGGTGTCTTTCTTGGAACTCTTCCAAGAGACTACAAGAGTTTATAAACCCACACGCCACAAGTTGGCTAGTTGGGCATCTACTCTAACAAGAACCCCGTACACGTTGGCACGCACGGAGTTGAGAGAACTCAAGGATCAGTTGCATGATATTTTGGAGAAAAGTTTTATTAGGTCGAGTATGTCACCTTAGAGAGCTCCGATCTTGTTTGTCAAGAAGAAAGAGGGGACAATGAGGATTGCGTCAATTTTCGGCAGTTGAATAAACCAACAGTAAAGAACAAATATCCTCTACCTCGAATCGATGACTTGTTTGATTAGCTGCAGGGTTCAGTTGTGTATTCCAAGATTGATCTTCTTCTGGCTATCATCAGCTCAGAATCCAGGATGAAGATATCTCTAAGAAAACTTTTCGGACAAGGTATGGATTTGATGAACATGGTCTTCCGAGAAGGCTAAATTTTGGTCTGACGAATGCTCCGCCTATGTTTATGGATTTTATGAACAGGGTCTTCCGAGAGTTTATATACATATTTGTTATTGTGTAAATCGATGATATCTTGGTCTAATTCAGGACTAAGAGAGAGCAAAAGGAAAATTTCAGATTAGTCCTTCAGACTTTTAGAGACTCACAGCTGTATGCTAAATTTTCTAAGTGTAAGTTCTGGTTGGACAGAGTGGTATTTTTGGGTCATGTTTTTTCTTCTCAGGGCATATCAGTTGATCTAGCAAAGTGGAGGTTATTATAAACTGGGAACGTCCCAGAAATGTCTCCGAGATTCGTATTTTCTTGGGGTTGGTCGGCTATTACAGACGCTTTGTTGATGGATTTTCTAAGATAGCCAAGCATATGACTAAGTTGACCCAGAAGGACCGTAGGTTTGTGTGGACCAAAGAGTGTGAGTCCAGTTTCCTATTGTTAGCTGAAGGAAAAGTTGACCACAGCTCCAATTTTGGCGTTGCTTGCAGGTTCAAGTGGTTTTGTTGTGTGTTCTAATGCTTTGTGAAATGGACATGGATGTGTTTTGATGTAGAACGTACGAGTATTTCTTATGCTTCATGTCAGTTGAAAACTCTTGAGACCCGTTATCCAGTTCATGACATGGAGTTGGCTGCCATCGTGTTTGCATTGAATATTTGGCGCCGCTATATTTATTGTGAGCAGTTTGTGGTATACACCGACCACAAAATCCTGCAGTACATCTTCAAGCAGTCTGATCTGAACATGATACAACACTGGTTGATGGATTTTCTCAAGGACTTTGAGTGCGAGATTCAATATAAATCAGGGCGAATGAACCTTGTTGCGGATGCCCTTACTAGGAAGCTCAGAATGCGATGTTGACATCTCTGAATATTTCAAAAGTTCATGAGCATTCGGGAACTTCATGATTGCGTTTTCAGCCAGGTGATGACTACTTTATTGTTTTTTCTATTTATATTGAACCATATAACATCTCAGATATTAGAACAGCACAGGGGACTGATCCGTATATTCACGAGCTGAAATGGAAGTCCCGATCTGGTCAGTCAGATGACTTTGTTGTTGCTTTGGATGGGTGTTTGAGTTTTGATGGAAGGCTAGTAGTTCCTAATCCGATAGAATTGAAGTAATCAATACTGACAGAAGCCCATTGTAGTCACCACAGTGTCCATCGTGGGAACAGAAAGATGTATCATGCCTTGAAATAAAACTTTTGGTGGGAAGGCATGAAATATGATATTTTGGATTTTACGGCTCGTTATCTTAACTGCCAACAGATCAAGACAGAACGAACAAGATCTGGTGGTATGCTGCACAATTCGGATGTTCCATAGTGGAACTGGGAATAGAAACCCATTTAACTCATTCTAAGCGAGGTTGTGACGCGATCTGGGTGATGATAGATATGTTTCCTAGGTCAGCTAATTCCATCCCTTATGACCTGACGTGCTCTTGGAAGAAGTTGACAATGTTGTCAGATTGCATGGTGTGCCGATTTTCATACTGTCTGATAGAGACCCCCATTCTACCATATTTTGGAAGAGCTTGCCGTCTGCTTTGAGTTCTAGGTTTGGTCATGAGCACTGCTTATCATCCCCAAACTTATAGTCAGTCGAAGAGGACCATTCAGATGCTCGAGGATATGTTGCAAGCTGCAATGATGGATTTCAGTGCGGGTTGTCAGGAATCCTTGTCCTTGGTGGATTTTTCATATAACAACCATTTGCTAGCAACTATAAGGATGGCACCGTTTGAGGCACTATATGGTAGGAAGTGCATAATGCCTATATGCTGGTAAGGAGTTGGGGAAAGACATTTGTCAACACCTGAGTTTACAGTAGATGAGGGATCAGGTTGATCTGATCCGAAAAAGGATGAAGGCAGCCCAGAATCATCGAGCCAACTATGTGAATAAATGGAGTAGGCCTTTAGAATTTCAGTTTGGTGATTGGGTATTCCTGAAGGTTTCTCCGTCTAGAAGCACGATGAGGTTTGGACTCAAAAGAAAGTTAGCTCTTCGTTACATTGGACCGTATGAGATTGTTTAGTGAATTGGCTCTTTGGAGTACCGTTGCACTTGCCTCCTGAACTGTCTGCGATGCATGATGTCTTTCATGTATCGATGTTGCGGAAGTATGAGCCTGATCCATCCTATGTTTTGAGAGCCGATGAGGTGGAGGTAGATCGGACCTTGAGTTATGTTGAATATCTAGTTCACATCTTGGACAGGAAGGAGAAACGGCTCAGGAACAGTCGATTAATTTGGTAATGGTTCAGTGGAGTAGGCGTGTGAGAGAAGAGGCTACATGGGAGTTGGAGGCAAAGATGCGGCAGTAGTGCCCTTATCTGTTTGAGAATGTACCAGTTTCATCCATGTACTATAGTTTTCCCATGAAATCTTGTTTGTACTGATTTGCTGATTCTGGGTGTGTACTGATTTGCGCTGGGTCTTGCTGGTTTCTGGTGAGTAGTGGTTTCTGCTGGTTTATGGATTACATTGGTATACGATGGTTTCTGGTTTGTATGTGTGTTTTAAGATTTCGAGGATCAAATATTTCTCTTAATGGGGGAGAAGTGAGGTTATGGAGCAATCAGATCGGAGATATCAGATCGGAGGCAGGCTGTTCTGATCTGGGTCAACCCATGCTCATTGGATCGAGTTGTGCTGATCGGGATCGAGCTGTGGTGATGGGGATCGAGTTGTGCCAATCCAATCGAGCTGTTTTGATATGATCGAGCTGTGATGATCCGATAGCACTGAGATGATCTAGTCGTGCTGTGCTGATCCAATAGCGTCGCGCTGATATGATAAGAGATGTGCTGATTTGATAGCGCTGTGCGATCTGATAAGCGATGTGTTGAGATGACCGAGATGTGTTGAGCTGATAGGGTAGATCCGTGCTGACCTGGTAGAGCTAAGCTGATCTGAGTAGCGTTGTACTGTTTTGAGTAGTGATGTACTATTCTAAGTAGCGATGTATTTGGTCAATTTGTGCTAACAAGATAACAACGTTCTGATATAGGATTCAGTTCAGAGCAGGTCTTGATGTCCTGATCTGGGAGTCAGTTCAAATGAGACTTTGACATTCTGATCTGGGAGTCAGTTCAGAGGAGGCTTTGACGTCCTTATCTGAGAGTCAGTTTAGAGGAGAAGTTGTGTTGTTCTGTTTGCAATGTATATCAGTTCTGAGATTTTCTTGACCGAGGAACTTAGATATTTTGTTAAGTTATGTAACTGAGGTAATATGTTATATCATCTTCTTTGAGAGCTAATCTGAAACAAAACCCTTATCACTGTTCAACCGACGGAATTTTCCCCGATTTCCGAAAATCTTCTAATCTGTTTTGACCGTAGGTGGCACTGTTGGAACCGTCTTTTCCCAACCAATCTTGAGGCTTGAGGTGGCTGGAGGAAGGAGCACGACGACAGTTTTGGCATACTATTTTTGCACTTTCTGACTGTTTGGTTCCTCAGTTTTGGACTCCGTCTATTCTATGTATTAGCTCTTATCCTTAGCTTCATTTTGAGATCTGAATGTTTAACTTTGGAGTTGACATGAGCTAGTTCTGAGCAAGTTATCTCTCGGCCAGTTAAGGCATAGTTCGTCGAGTTGTTTTCCTTTCGGTTTTGACAATTTGTACCCGTGTTGGGTGTTTTTTTTGGGTTTTAGGATGGCTCGACGTCTGTTGGTGAGCTTTCCTGACCTGCTAGTAAAATTTGGAAACCGCCATCAGTCACCGTCGTATACTTTTGCAAGTGTTTGGTTGTATCGGTCGGTGTGTGGTTTGAGGTACTTTGGTAGCTTGAGGTATATATGGAGCTTGTATTTTATAGCTTTCGTAGAGTCTGATTTATGTGCTATGTATTTTGAATACGGTTGTTGTCGATGTGTTTACATATTGATTATGTGACTGCATTGTTATGTCATTGCACCGAGCATATGCATTCATATTGTGCCTTGAATTACTTTGACAGTTTTTGTTTTGACACTGAGATCTATAGTGTCGGCTCGTGGAGTGGTGTTTGGTATAGAACACTCACGAGGAGTGCATTGGGAGCGAGTGAGTAGCTCTTGTACTCTGAATGTTGTGGCTTCGACGCTTGGTGGTGGGGGTTGTGTTAGCACACCCCTGTTATTTATTTTTCCTTTAAGGTCGACGGGGTAGCTTCTGCACCCTCAACGAAGGGGCCACCTTTTCATTATTTTCCATTGAGGCCGGTTGGGTTGCTCCCGTTACTCTTCGACAATGTTGCCACCTTTATCTGACGATCGCTTTCTTTTGGTCCTCTGGTATTGGTACCTATTGTTCTTTTCTATCAGACACACATTGCATATCATGTATCATATTTAATTCATACTTCCGTTGTTGTTTTATGTTGTTATCCGTAATGGGGTTTGACCCCGTCCATTTGTGGCCGCTTTGGTCGTATTTGTGACTATTGCAAATTTTCCAGGTGGTTCAATTACACCCGTCAGCTAGTGGAGCCCCACAGAGTGTTGATCGAGTGTCCCAAATATTATTGTATATATATATATTTTTTATCGAGTCGTAACTAGAGATGCCCTGTGTAGTTTTTGGTTTGATACTTCGATGTTATTTATTGTTGGATATATGTATACTGTTCTGGGAGATTGGATGCTGTTATTTACATGGATTTATGCATGTACTGTGAGCAAGACTAGCTCTGTATGTGTTTGCAAATAGTTTTAAATGACTTTTCTGTAATTAAGTCCGAGTGATGGACTAGTATCTATATTGTATTCGATTTTTTTAGTTGTTGTTTTTGTATCACGCCCAAAAAGAAAAAATTTAACCCACTTTTAAACTTCCATATTTATCGTTAATTGTGTGTTTAATTCTTGATTAAGAGCACTGAGCCTGACATATTTGTTGTACTAAGAGTATCAGTGTCGGTAAGGATAAGTCCCAAGTGAGAAGAGTTGTTACAAAAGAATGTAAAACTAAAGTCTTTTAGTAAATTTTTCCGATAGTGGAAGAAGGGATCATGTTGGAGTCGTTAATCTTTGGACATCCATAAACAAACTTTGTTTATCTTATACCGCTTAACACTACATACTACTAGTTATTGATATTATACATAGCTGGTTCTAAGATATTCCTTCCTCACTTTCAAAAGTTATTCTTACCTACCGGCTAGTGAAGGGCCGGATTTTGTCAAATAATAATTGACAAGCTCTACCGCAAAAGTTTTAAAATAAGGTGTGTTTATTCACCTCCACTCTAAACACATCGAACGATCCTAACACTTTTTATTACAAATATATTAGTACTTTAATATTCTCTCATGCCAAATCACAAAAATGAATTTCCTAGAAATGAAGTATAAATAGGAATTCGGAGTCCATGTTAAAGAATTCACACTTTAAATGATAAGCATATTATATCCCTTGAAGCCAAATTGAACAGATACATGGTCTTGTGATTTAGAGCAAAGGTTTCAACTTATCGTATGTTTTTTCTATGATGATTGCGAGTATGATTTGCCTAATTTCGTTCTCCAAACGAAAATTGTTTGTTAAGAGTGAGATGCAGATTTGAGTTTGATTTGTTACTTCCTGGTTCTTTCTTTTTCTTCGATATTATATATGGTTGATGCGAAGAATTTTTTTGAGCCTATAAAAAAGTAAGAATGAAATTGATCATGTAGCAAAAATTAAACATCACATGATCTAATATGGATATTTAAATTTGATTACATTTTCTAAGTAAGTAATCTCATTGACTGTCTAATTACGAGTTGAGAGCTATTAAAAATATTTAATAAAATAAATAATTTCCAAAAGGTTTGTAATGTCAACTTATAGAAGAAAAGGTGAAGATGGAGTGTTTTTATAAATAATGTAGTGTAAATATACAAATTAATTGGATTCTGCATATTAGAATTTTAAATATTAAATTTAATGCATTAATGCATTGTTAAAATATACGGTCAACCTAAGAAATTAAGAATCCAAATAATAGCATTTTAATTGTGTGCGTCTATATATGATAGGACCGAAAATAGATTGCGACACATGATCGGATCAGATCACAAAAATGCTCTGATATCACTTGATAAAATTTTTGGGGTTTTTAATCGGATCAGATCACACGCTGCATTCTAGCGAAACAACAGACAAAGACGCGCAATCTGGACCAGATGAGTCGTAGATGTTCAAATATCAGCACCGGTGAATTGAAGATGTTTGAGATATACTAAGGGTATAATCAGTAGAATTCAAGATCAGATCAGTTGTAAAGCGATCATATCAGCTGAGCTGAAAACGAATAGACCAAGATCGTTCATAAATACTTAAAAATCAGAACAGTTGAAGAACAGAAGAACAGTTGATATGCAAAAGTGTGCTTCTATTTAGAGTTGAAAGTCTAGGAGTTTCAGCTTAGATGTTATAGGTGAGTTGAAGTGGGTTTGTACAACACGATTACATAAAAATCTTCTAATGAATCATTCCGGAAATATAAGAAGCAGAGACGTAGAAACTTAATTTCGATCTTGCAGAAACAAATCTCTCGTCCCATACTCTATTTACTTGTTGTCTTTACGTTGATTGTTAAATCAAGTTGTTTCCACACAATAGTTGTAGGTTGAAATAACATATCAGATTGATAACCAAGTTGAGATGTTAAATCAGATCAACTTACTCGAAATTTTTTAAATGTATTCATCCCCCTATAAACTCGCTTTCAGATCCTATCAATCTTGTATATAATTTTTATTGCTTTTTTTAAAAAAAATATTCAGTTTATTCGGTTAATGCGGCTTTATCGAGAATTTTGACTTGATTTACATCAAATACTACTGTTTTTGTGAAACAGATCAAATTTTAATTTTGATGAACACAAAACTTATTGTTTTGTTTATAACAGTTACGTGAGTGCGCAGGAATCAGATCAGATCAGAGCCGACCTGAAAGCTGAAACACTGTACAGTATAAGAAGATCTGAGTTCCATTGAGAAGAAGTGTAGATCAGTTCGTAGTTGAGAAGCCAGATCAATTCAGAATAAGATCAGTTCAGATAGGAGAACAGTTCAGAACATCAGAATCAGCTCAGAGCAGAATTGGTTCAGATCAGTTGAGTTAAGAAGAACCAGATGAGATCGGTTCAGAACAGGTCATCAGTTTAGAACAGAGCAGCGTAGTTCAGATCAAATGAGAGCAGATCAAAATAGAACAGAACATAATAGAACAAGAGCAGAACAGATAGATCTTACGAAGAGCAGTCAGTGAATGAAGAACAGCGTAGAACAACTCAAATGAAGAAGTTCAGTTAACGAAATCAGTGTAGCTCCGTGTGCACATCAGATTGGAGCTTCGAAAAAGATCTTCACATCAAGAAGAGAAGATCTTATTGAATAGAATAGATCAAAACGGAGTTCAGATCAGATCAGCACATGCTACCAACTCAGACAGACAAAGCAATTTGAACAAGCTTTACTCGGACAGATCGGAGAGGTTCAAACTGATTTGCTCTGATACGTCTACATCAGTTTAGAGGCAGTACAAAGTTAATAAATAGCCTCGCCTACTAGTGTACGTAGAAAGAACAACAAGGACACAAAGTCAGAAAGTTTACAGAAGCTTTACAACGACTATAATCTTGTGTCCAATGGTAACATCGATACAGAGGCTATATATACACCTGAACTGATGAAGAAAAAGAAGAGAGTGGTCCAAGAGTCGTCGATGAGGGACCAACAAGCTGTGCACAGAGTACAAGTTCGGATCAGAACAAAATGTCAAGTTGTGCACCACCAGCAGATGTCTTTGTGCTGAAATTGAAGATCACGAAGAAGATGATAGTGTGTGAGGTGATATGTGAGAGCATGAACTGAAATAGATTAATCCTCATAGACACATATTCACCCAAAAATTTGAGAGCTGAGCGAAACAGACTAGAGTGAATGTAAATCAAATTATATTAATTCTATCTTGGCACGAAGATTTTAAACTTAGTGTATGTCGCACAGAGACGTTAAAGTAGTGCACATTAAGTTAAAGTCTAGGAGTTCAGCTTGGGCAATGTGGTAAGTCCCAGCTAGTGGATTTGTACAGCTTTATATAATTTAAAGTTTGCTACTGAAGCCTTTCAGTTTAGAAGAAGAGGAGACGTAGAAGCGGGGACTTCGAACTTCCATAAACAAATCATCTGCGTACTGTTTGAGTAAATTCTTCACTGCTTATCTGAACTGCATGCATGTTTTCTAAACTGTTTTAAATCAAGTTTCAATTTTCAAGGAGTACTTCAGGTTACTTCCACATGGTTTTATCAGCTCATAATCGATGTATTCTCGGTGCTCAAAACATTTGAAAAAACGGAGTTATTGCAAACAAACAATTATTTTTATTCTCCATCGAATCACACAAGGGAGTGTGCTGCTGAAATCCGTTCCTAAATGTCGCCTCATGATATGACCCTTTCCTAACAAATAAAATTCAGTTATATTAGTTTCGATTAATTCGATTCTAACCGATGACATAAGTACCTGGAGTTCACCCCTTGTGTGTTACTATTGAGACTAGGTACGGGAACGTTATATATAAAAAAAGTAACAAGACATAAAAAGCATGATAAATCAAGAAATTTATAATTTTTTTACATTTTTTTATTATAAATTTATTTGTTGGTTTCTCCATTTAAAGTTTTAGGTGAATCTTCTAGTTATTTTTCTTGAAAACTTAAATATGGGAAATATAATTTGGTTATAATCTGTACATTTTCACTTTTAATCTTGTTAAAAAATTGAAGGTTTAATGTAAGTTATATTCCTTTTTCATTTTTTGTATGCTGAGAATTCTCTATTTTAGTCTCGTAACCTGTAAGCATTCTACCAAATTCATATAACTTACAATACAAACATTGGAGAAAATACGAGTTACATGACTAGAAATGATAAGAGAACATACAATATATAGGACCAAAAACAAAAAATTTATAGTAACATGACAAAAAACATAAATTATTTTTTTTCACAGATCAAAAGTGTAATGTGTAACTTACGTGACCAAAAAAGCGATTTTTCTTATTTGAAAAGATGGTCAACCTTTTTGCAGTTTTTTGTTCCTCTTTTTTCTTTGCATATAAGTAAACAACTCTTTTTTCTTAAAGAATACCCACTTAATATTAATGTTAAATAAAATATTATATGAAATTTCCTTAGCATAGGACCTCATAATACTATGTCTATGATATATAGAGAGTTTAGAATCCTGAGTAGTATTACCTAGGCCAGCTAATTTCAACGAATTATTATGAAACAAATGTGCACATAAACCGTAAAATCTAAGATGAAATAACTCAAGAAATGGAAGGGAAAAAGAGAATATTATTATTCAAACGAACATCAGTCATTTATAAACTTTTATACAAACAGAAACAAAACTGAAAAGCCACATTTCATGACAAGATACATGAAACTAATAACTAATCCGAATGAATAGAGCACCCTACTGGGCTTAGTAAGAACGTGAATAACAAACAACTAACTTTGACCATCATTCCCTCCCTTAAGCTAATGCATCGGCATCGAGCTTAAACTTCAGCTGCATCAATTACTCCAAGCATCCCACGAAGCTTCACAAATTGCTCCAATCTGAGGGGCTTTGTAATTATGTGTGCAATCTGCTCTTCAAAGTTATCACAGTTCCATTATTTAACAAATCCCTGAGAAAATGAAATCTTATTTCAATGTGCTTGCTTCGTCCATGGAAAACAAAATTTTTGGACAACTAAATTGTAGAGTTGTTGTCACAGTGAATTGTTGTGCTTTCTTTTTCTTCGGCTCCAAGTTGCTCCAAGATTCTCCTAAGTCAGATACATTGACAAGCACAAAGTGCAGCAGCAATGTATTCTGCTTCTGTAGTCGATAGGTTCACTACTGGCTACTTTTTCGAAGCCCATGAAATTTCTCCAGATCCCATAATGAAAGCAAAACCTGAAGTGCTCTTCCGATCATCCAAATCTCCAGCATAGTTGCTATCTGTGTAAGATATGAGACCTGCATTGCTACTGCCTCGTTTGTAAAGTATGCCAAAATCAGTGGTTCCTTCTGCAAGCCAATGAGATGATTTTGGATTTTCCATGAACCTACTAATAAAGCTTACTCCATACATCAGATATGGTCTAGTGGCTATGAGGTACATGAGGCTTCCAACTGCTTGTTTAAACACCTCACGTGGAATCTGATCACCTACAAGTGAGGAAAGCAACACTGAAAGTCCAGCTCAAGGTAGGGCAACAAGGGCTAGAAAATAACCAATATGGATGACAAATTATGTGACAAGGGCTGATTTGTCTGAAGAAGAAGAAAATCTCATGATGCTTGTCAGACCCCGTGCTAATCGACAAGGATTAACAACTTAAATATGCACATAATCGCGGAAGCATAAAAGAGGGCTTAAAAATTTTCGAATAATTTTGGGTCTGATCCAATAAAACCTCCATTCAAACTATTCATAAGAAAAATAAGATTCAACTCAAAATCCAAACCACAACCCGTAACAAATACAATACAACAACGATTCCCCAAATAGATATAACCTCAGGGCATTCCTTGGATCAATACATAACATAATAACTGGGAATCAAGAGAATGGGGATCGACCAGCTGGGGTTCCAGTCTGTCCAGCATGGTTACCTGAAGATACTGCAAATGGGCAACACAGACCCAAACAACACAAAAGCAGGAAAAAAAATACGAGATCAGGCCTCAGTACGAAGAGCACTAATATAACAGCAAATCATAAACATGCAGTATTATAAGTCATGAATGCATGCGGCTGTCCAAGAAATTCGGTCATCAAGGCCTGCTAATCAGCTGGCAGTAATCTCTGTCGAGCCTCTATATCCGCACAGTGTATCAATCAAGGAAATCATCGGTCCGTGAGCATCAGGCCCGTCAGCCATCACAGCTCGGTGGTCTTCTGACACAATTAATCAGTCGGTCACCACTCCGATGATAGCGTTGGACCTTTCAGGCACGACACATCTGTCTGCCGGTCACAACGTGGCTCTAACTCAGGTTCTCAATCGATCATAAGCTCAATATGTATGCATGAATGCCAAGAAATTCCAATCTTATTTCAACATGCATAATTTATGTAAATAAATTATATCAATTCAATCAAGCTGTTCACATCAACACAGAATCACAGAGCACATATATCATGCCTCAAAATACCAACACGCTTATACTCGAAGCTGTTAACAAAAGCTCAACTCGTACCTCTGCACTCAAATTCTACCTCAACAACTCTTACTCAGGCACGGTAACTTCAGTTTGCTCAATTGGCTTCCTCGCTGGTCTCAACAACCACAGCAGGAACTACCTAAAAATCCAGAAGAGCCAAATAACGCTCAGGTCAGATCTCTCGAAAAGCTTCGAACAACCAGACTCTTCGCGTTTCTCCTCTAACGTCGAATCAGGTTTCCCAACTGGTATCAATCGATAGGCCTAAGCACCACGATCTCAGCGCCACCAGTTTTGTTCCAAACCCCGATAGAAATCAACGGCAATCTATCGGAGAAGTGTTTGAATGAACAGTAATTATCGAGGGTTTCACTGGAGGAAATGATAAGTAATGTCGGGTTCAAAATACGCTAAGTGTTGAGCAGCACTTGGTATATAATCCTCGAATTAAAGCTACTGTACTAACAATTCAGATCTCTGCTTAAGCTAAGGCAAAAGTCCTCTCAAAGCTGAATCCAGCGTTCTCCATCTGCTGGTTCTGTTGATACAGTTCAGACTTCAAAACGCGCTACTAGTAATTATCGAGGGTTTCACTGGAGGAAATGATAAGTAATGTCGGGTTCAAAATACGCTAAGTGTTGAGCAGCACTTGGTATATAATCCTCGAATTAAAGCTACTGTACTAACAATTCAGATCTCTGCTTAAGCTAAGGCAAAAGTCCTCTCAAAGCTGAATCCAGCGTTCTCCATCTGCTGGTTCTGTTGATACAGTTCAGACTTCAAAACGCGCTACTAACTCATACAACAAACGACGTCGCACCAACTAATCAAAACGACGTAGCAGGGTTTTCATAGTTGAAACAGATCTCTGGCTAACAACATCTGAATAGCGCTAGCAACATCTGAATAGCGCTAAAAACCAGCGGTCAACTCAAACGTATTGAACAACACGTGGCATCTTCTCGCACCCGCGCGCTAACGCAACATCTGACTCCCGCTACTCTCATAACAGCGCTCGCTAGCTACTCAGTACCGTTGACCCACGTTGACATCTGGTCACGCCATAGAACAGATTTCACTCACTAGCGAGACACCTGAAATTGCAAAACGACGACGCATCACTACTGAGTACCAACATCTGAATGCACGCTAAATCCCGCGCAAAAACGCTGCTGGCCTATCTATTCCCAGCGATGAACCTCAAATCTAAATTACCACTGGAATCATTTCCCGATAGGAAAATGCAACTACTGAACTCCAAATTTGACGCAGATTTCACTCGATCACCAACTTCTCACAGCTGATCGCTCTACGTCTAAATCTGAGCACCCAGAAATCACGATTTCCGTGACAAATCTTAATTCAAGATCTGATTAACCATAATTCTTACTTAACATATTTCTAGTCCTCACACTCTCCCCCACTAGAAATCGATTTCGTCTTCGAAATCAATTACGGCCTTAGATCCAAAATCAACCATCACAACAACAAGATAGCTTATTCACAACACACTATACTAGACACCATTCCTAATACACCCATGCCATACTACCTAGTAAAACTCATTACTAAACAGAATCTCAATTCAGCAGCAAAATCACTTAAATCACTAAATCAATCAAGCTAGAAGTTACCTGAAATGCTGCTATCATAGCTCAAACAGATTAGGCCACTCATTTCTCATCTTTTCCTCAACTTCCCAGGTAGCATTTTCACGCCCATGCTTGCTCCATTGGACATCACCAACGGTATAACCTTATTTCTCAGCTGCTTCTCCTTCCTGTCCAGAATCTGCACTAGATATTCAACATAGCTCAGGGTCTGGTCCAGCTCTACTTCATCAGTCCTTAGCACATGGGATGGATCTGGCTCATATTTTCTCAACATTGACACATGAAACACATCATGCATCGCTGCTAACTCATCAGGCAGCTTCAATCTATAAGCCAACTGTCCAATCCGCTCAACAATCTCAAAGGGACCAACGAATCTAGGAGCTAACTTACCCTTAAATCTGAATCTCATCACACTTCTGAAAGGAGAAATCTTAAGGAACACTCTATCGCCGATCTCAAATTCCAACGGTCTGAGTCGTTTATTAGCATAGCTAGCATAACGGTCTTGTGCAGCCTTAAATCTGAATCTCATTACACTTCTGAAAGGAGAAATCTTAAGGAACACTCTGTCGCCGACCTCAAATTCCAACGGTCTGCGTCGCTTATTAGCATAGCTAGCATAACGGTCTTGTGCAGCTTTCATCCTACTCCGAATCAATTCAATCTGATCTTTCATATGTTGCACAAACTCAGGAGTAGAAAGCTGTGTCTCACCAACTTCTTCCCAACAGATCGGGGGTCGAAAGTAAGGAGTAGAAAGCTGTCTCTCACCAACTTCTTCCCAATAGATCGGGGATCTACACTTTCGACCATATAAAGCTTCAAACGGAGCCATTCCAATGGTCACTTGGTAGCTGTTGTTGTAAGAAAACTCAACTAAGGATAAAGCATCCTGCCACCCACCACTGAAATTCATCACAACTGCACGCAGCATATCTTCTAAAGTCTGAATGGTCCTCTCTGATTGGCCATCTGTTTGGGGGTGATACGGTGTACTCATAGCCAATCTCGAACCCATTGCTGCTTGCAAACTCTTCCAAAATCGAGAGGTGAATCTAGGATCTCGATCTGACACTATCGAAACAGGCACTCCATGCAATCTAACCACATGGTCGACATACAACTTCGCCATTTTCTTCATCGAACACTTCACGTCATAGGGAATGAAATGGGCTGACTTCGAGAGTCTATCAATTACCACCCAAATCGCATCGCATCCCCTACTCGATCGAGGTAGATGAGTCACAAAATCCATGGCGATGTGCTCCCAATTCCATTGGGGCACTTCTAAACTTTGTAACAATCCACCATGTCTCATTCTCTCAGCCTTGACCTGCTGGAAATTCAAACATCGAGCAACAAAACCAGAAATGTCGCTCTTCATGCCTTCCCACCAATAGTGAGACTTCAAAGCATGGTACATCTTCTTCTCCCCCGGATGCACGCTATATCGACTACAATGCGCTTCATTTAGAATAGTCTATTTCAAATAAATCAAGTTCGGAACCACTAATCTACCAAAAAATCTCAGACACCCATCCGAAGCAACAGAGAAATCATCATACTGACCATCTTGAGCCTTAATCTTCAACTCATGGATATACGGATCAGTCCTCTACGCCTCTCTGATGTCAATCACAATCTGTGGTTCAACCTGAATCGAAGAAACTATGAAGTATTGATCACTCAGCTGGAATCTCCAACCGGAAGTACTCAATTGCTCGTGGACTCTCGAGATACTCAAGGATGTTAGCATCGTAGGCTGGGCCTTCCTACTCAATGCATCGGCTACCAAGTTCATCCGCCCAGGCTGATACTGTATCTTGCAATCAAAATCCTTAAGAAACTCCATCCAACGACGTTGCCTCATATTCAAATCTGACTGGGTGAAGATATATTTCAAACTCTTGTGGTCGGTGTACACCACAAACTCCTCACCATACAGATAGTGTCGCCATATCTTCAAGGAAAACACAATCGCAGCCAACTCTAAGTCATGAACGGGGTATCTCGTCTCATGAGGCTTCAACCGTCGAGACGCATATGCAATCACGTACCCGTTCTGCATCAAAACACACCCTAAACTACTCAGAGAAGCATCGGAGCACACCACAAAACCTCCAGAACCCGAAGGCAAGGCCAAAATAGGAGCAGTAGTCAACTTCTCCTTCAGCATCTGAAAACTCGACTCACACTCATCAGTCCAAACAAGCTTCGTATCCTTCTGGGTCAACTGAGTCATCGGCCTGGCTATCGAAGAGAATTCTCACTAAAACACCTATAATAGCCAGCCAATCCCAAGAAAGTACGGATCTCGAAAACATTCCTAGGTCGCTCCCAGTTAAGAACTGCTTCGACCTTACTAGAATCCACAGAAATTCCTTGCGCTGAAATCACATGACCCAAGAAGATAACTCTGTCTAGCCAAAATTCACACTTACTGAACTTGGCATACAGTTGTGAGTCTCTCAGTCTCTGCAACACTAGCCTCAAGTGCTCTTTATGCTCTCTGAAACTCTTCGAATACACCAAGATGTCATCTATGAAGACAATCACAAATCGATCGATGTACTCGCTAAAGACGTGATTCATAAAATCCATGAACACAGCAGGAGCATTCGTAAATCCAAACGGCATCACAAGAAACTCATAATGCCCGTATCTCGTTCGGAAAGCTGTTTTCGCTACTTCAGCGTCTCTAATCCGCAACTGGTGATAGCCAGAGCGTAAATAAATCTTCGAGTACACGACCAATCCTTGCAACTGATCGAACAAGTCATCAATCCTCGGCAATGGATACTTGTTCTTCACTGTCGCTTTGTTCAGCTGCCGAAAATCAACGCACATCCTCATAGATCCATCTTTCTTCTTCACAAACAGAATCAGAGCTCCCCATGGCGACATACTCGGTCGAATCAAGCCTTTCTCAAGAAGATCTCTCAACTGATACTTGAGTTCTTTAAACTCTGCTGGTGCCAACCGATACGGAGCTCTAAAAATCGGGGTTGTACCAGGCACCAACTCTATACTGAAGTCAATCTCGCGTCTCGGAGGGAATCCAGGAATCTCGTCTGGAAACACATCTGAGAATTCTTGAGCAATTGGAACATCGCTCAACTCCACTCTAGACTCATGGGAAACGTCTAGGGCATAGATCATAAATCCTGAATTCTCTAGAGACAACAAACTAAACATCTCCATGGCAGATACTAAAGGAATCTTAGGTCGCGAATCAGTACCATAGAACTCCAATTTCTCACCAAATCGAGGCCTAAACCTCACCACACCATGGAAACAATCCACAGTCGCTCTATTTTCAGTCAGCACATCCATACCCAAAATACAATCAAAATCTCTAATTCCCAAAACAATCAGATGGGTCACCAAAACATGGTCATCAAACCTAATCAGGCAATCCACCACCACCTCTCGGGATAACAGACTCACACCAGTAGAGGTGGACACGGAGACAACATCACACAGTGGGGAAGAACTCAACCCATGCTCATACACAAACAACTCAGAAATGAAGGAGTGTGATGCTCCAGTGTCAATCAAAACTCGTGCAGGAAAATCGAAGATAAAGCATGTACCTGTAATCACTCCCGTAGGTATCTCATCAGCCTGCTCTCTCATCAAGGCATTCGCCTGGGCCTGCTGTGGTCCCTAAAACTGAGGTCTCGAGGGTACTCCAAACCTAGAAGGTTCACGAGGTTGGAAGCCTGAACGTTGGGACGGAACAAAAGGTTGTTGTCGCTGCGAAGAACCACCAGCGGAACCTTGCTGTGACTGACTCAAAGACTGCCCTCCAATCAAAGGACACGCTCTAGCAAAATGTCCCGGTTGTCCACAAAGATGACAAATACCTCGAACTCCATGACACTGCGAAGTCTCATGCTTCCCTCCGCACTGTCCACAGAACATACTGCCAGAACTACTGCTACCAGAACTCACAGAACTAGAGGAACTCGAATGCCCTTCTTCTTAAACTGTTTGCTTCGTGGCTTGAACCTCTGACGATTCAATTGCTGCGACCCCTGAGGAGACTGAAACGATTGCGACACATATTGCACCGGTTGAAAAGTGCACCCCACTGACGGCTGAACCGGAGCCTGTGCCTCCAACAAACTCTCCTCAATATCTACAGCCCGATCCACGGCCTCAGCATAAGTCGCAGGTGAACCAGACAACACCATCCGGAAAAAATCAGGCCTCAAACCCTTCAAAAACTTATTCCTCTTAGCACTCTCTTGATTAGCTACATGGTGAACATACATCAAAAGCGAATAGAACTGTCTGGCATACTCGGCTACCTTCATATTCCCTTGCTTCATGTTGTCAAACTCTCGCTCACGACTGTTGTAGTAGGACTTTGGGGTATACTCCTGTCGGAACGCTGCATAGAATCTCTCCCAAGTAATCACAGCCCCACTCTCTCGCAAGATACGGGAAGTACCTCTACACCAGCGCTGTGCGTTATCTCTCAACTGCAACACCGCTAGCTTCGACCTCTTCTCGGGGACATACTCCAAGGTATCAAACAATCTTCCATCTGAACTACGCCAACCCTCGACCATCAAACCTCCCTTGGCGCCCGTGAACGTATGGGGATTCGTCCACTGAAACCTCACCAGAACTAACTCCATCTCGCCAATCTGTCTAGTCACATCCTCCACCTCTGCCTGTCTCTCTCTACGACGCAAATGGATATTCTGCTGAATGCCCTCATCACTATCCGAGGCCTTAGACTCCTCAGCAGAACGTCTAGCAGTCCTACCTCTACCTCTACCTCTCCTCGACGGCATCTAATCAAATCTCAAGGTAAGAACTAACATCAGATAATCACAGAGGCAGATATTAAATCAACCAAGTCACAGAGTCAAGCAAGAAATCAAATCAAAACTCTGTGCGTACACTCGAGTGTGATCAAAGGAAAAACGAGCTTATCCCAGTTTAAGCTATGATACCAAAAATGTCAGACCCCGTGCTAATCGACAAGGATTAACAACTTAAATATGCACATAATCGCGGAAGCATAAAATAGGGCTTAAAAATTTTCGAATAATTTTGGGTCTGATCCAATAAAACCTCCATTCAAACTATTCATAAGAAAAATAAGATTCAACTCAAAATCCAAACCACAACAGGTAACAAATACAATACAACAACGATTCCCCAAATAGATATAACCTCAGGGCATTCCCTGGATCAATACATAACATAATAACTGGGAATCAAGAGAATGGGGATCGACCAGCTGGGTTCCAGTCTGTCCAGCATGGTTACCTGAAGATCCTGCAAATGGGCAACACAGACCCAAACAACACAAAAGCAGGAAAAAGAATACGAGATCAGGCCTCAGTACGAAGAGCACTAATATAACAGCAAATCATAAACATGCAGTATTCTAAGTCATCAATGCATGCGACTGTCCAAGAAATTCGGTCATCAAGGCCTGCTAATCAGCTGGCAGTAATCTCTGTCGAGCCTCTATATCCGCACAGTGTATCAACCGAGGAAATCATCAATCCGTGATCATCAGGCCCGTCAGCCATCACAGCTCGGTGGTCTTATGACACAACTAATCAGTCGGTCACCACTCCGATGATAGCGTTGGACCTTTCAGGCACGACACATCTGTCTGTCGGTCACAACGTGGCTCTAACTCAGGTTCTCAATCGATCATAAGCTCAATATGTATGCATGAATGCCAAGAAATTCCAATATTATTTCAACATGCATAATTTATGTAAACAGAGCATATCAATTCAATCAAGCTGTTCACATCAACACAGAATCACAGAGCACATATATCATGCCTCAAAATACCAACACGCTTATACTCGAAGCTGTTAACAAAAGCTCAACTCGTACCTCTGCACTCAAATTTTACCTCAACAACTCTTACTCAGGCACGGTAACTTCAGTTTGCTCAATTGGCTTCCTCGCTGGTCTCAACAACCACAGCAGGAACTACCTAAAAATCCAGAAGAGCCAAATAACGCTCAGGTCAGATCTCTCGAAAATCTTCGAACAACCAGACTCTTCGCGTTTCTCCTCTAACGTCGAATCAGGTTTCCCAACTGGTATCAATCGATAGGCCTAAGCACCACGATCTCAGCGCCACCAGTTTGGTCCAAACCATGACAGAAATCAACGGCAATCTATCGAAGAAGTGTTTGAATGAACAGTAATTATCGAGGGTTTCACTGGAGGAAACGATAAGGAATGTCGGGTTCAAAATATGCTAAGTGTTGAGCAGCACTTGGTATATAATCCTCGAATTAAAGCTACTGTACTAACAATTCAGATCTCTGCTTAAGCTAAGGCAAAAGTCCTCTCAAAGCTGAATCCAGCGTTCTCCCTCTGCTGGTTCTGTTGATACAGTTCAGACTTCAAAACGCGCTACTAACTCATACAACAAACGACGTCGCACCAACTAATCAAAACGACGTAGCCGGGTTTCCATAGTTGAAACAGATCTCTGGCTAGCAACATCTGAATAGCGCTAGCAACATCTGAATAGCGCTAACAACCAGCGGTCAACTCAAAGGTATTGACCAACACGTGGTATCTTCTCGCACCCGCGCGCTAATGCAACATCTGACTCCCGCTGCTCTCATAACAGCGCTCGCTAGCTACTCAGCACCGTTGACCCGCGTTGACATCTGGTCACGCCATAGAACAGATTTTAATCACTAGCGAGACATCTGAAATTGAAAAACGACGACGCATCACTACTGAGTATCAACATCTGAATGCACGCTAAATCCCGCGCAAAAATTCTGCTGGCCTATCTATTCCCAGCGATGAACCTCAAATCTAAATTACCACTGGAATCATTTTCCGATAGGAAAATGCAACTACTGAACTCCAAATTTGACGCAGATTTCACTCGATCACCAACTTCTCACAGCTGATCGCTCTACGTCTAAATCTGAGCACCCAAAAATCACGATTTCCGTGACAAATCTTAATTCAAGATCTGATTAACCATAATTCTTACTTAACAGATTTCTAGTCCTCACAATGCTAATGGCTGAAAGCGCAAATGATCTAATCTCCTTTGAAGAAGCACAAAGAAGCATAGAGTGGCAAGAGGCAATGGAAGTTGAGATGAAGGCTATAGAGAATAACGACACATGAGAGCTAATAGATCTATCGAAAGGAGTCAAGCCAATTGGCGTTAAGTGGGTTTTTAAAACCAAACTCAACGAAAGTGGAGAAGTAGAAAAGCACAAAGCAAGATTCGTTGAAAAAGGCTATGCACAATGATATGGAATAAACTACACGGAAGTTTTTGCACCAGTGGCTAGACTTGATACAATACGTCTAATTCTCGCACTTGCAGCTCAATATGAATGGGAAATATTTAAACTTGATGTGAAGAGTGCATTTCTTCATGGATAACTTGAAGAAGAAGTTTTCGTTGAACAACCAGAAGGGTTTATTAAAAAGGGTAAAGAAGACAAGGTTTACAGATTAAAGAAGGCATTGTATGGTCTTAAACAGGCCCCTAAGGCTTGGTATAGTAAGCTAGAAACATACTTCATGCGCGAAGGTTTTGAAAAATGTTCCAGTGAGCACACATTATTTACCAAGAAAGAAGGAGGTAACATCCTTATCGTTAACTTTATGTAGATGATCTCATTTTTACTGGAGGAAATAAAAGTATGTGTGATAATTTCAAAAGTTCAATAATGAGAGAATTTGATATGTTTGACTTGGGAAGGATGAAATACTTTCTGGGAATTGAAGTTATACAGAATAAAACTGGAATATTTATCTGTCAAAGAAGATATCCTCGAGAAGTCCTTAAAAGATTAGGCATGTGGAGCAGCAACTCCACGAAGAATCCCATTATTCCCGGAACACAATTGTCAAAAGATGAGGCAGGAGATGGGGTCGATGCCACCATGTTTAGAAAGAAGTTGCAAGACACTAACACATCATCTTTCTTTTCTTCATCGGTTCTGCTCCAATCCCAGCTTCGCTCTTCTTCGAACACCACATATCTGCTTATAATTATTTTCTTTTGAAATAGGACCGAATAATCTGTAAGCTTTTGATTCATCACTGATTCCTAAGAAAACACACATCTTACTCTTATCCTCAAGCTTGGTTCTTTGTTGATCTGGTATATGAGCATGAGCCACACACCCGAAGACTCGAAAATATTCCACTGTAGGCCTCACATCACTCCATGCTTCTTCAGGAGTTGTATTTTCTATTGCTGAATTTGATTCTGCATATGCACAAACCATCTCACAGCTTCTGGCCAAAATACTTCGGAACTTGTCTTTCGTTCAATACATCCCTCACACCATTCATAATCGTCCTATTTTTCCTCTCATCGACCTTTTGTTGAGGAGTATAAGCCGCTGTTAATTGACATCTAATGCCTTATGTTTTACAAAATTCTTCAAACTCATGTGAAGTGAATTCACTCCCTCTATCTGTTCTTAAGCAAGCAGTGTGTCCACCAACTTCTTTTTCAACACTAATTTTGTAGTTCTTGAAGTTTTGAAGTGCTTCAGATTTCTCATGTAAGAAATAAACCCAAGCTTTACAGGAGAAATCATCTCTAAAGCTTAAAATATACCTCTTGTTGCTGTTTGAGGAGGGCTTGAGAGGACCACATATGTCAGCATGCACAAGTTGTAGTTTCTTGGAGGCTCTCCACATGCTGTTTTTGGGGATTGATCTTCTGTGTTGTTTTCCAATCAAACAAGTAGTGCAAGTCTTCTTTGGGAACTTCAGATTTGGTAAGCCAGCTACCAAGTGTTTTTGTGACAATGTATTGAGTCCCTTGTGATTGAGGTGCCCAAACCGGCAATGCCATAGGTGAACTTCCTTTTCTGTCTCTAGCTCCGTTTGCAAGCACAAGTTTTCTTATGGTGTTGCGGTGGCCATAAAACATTATATTTCCACTCATATTAGTTTGCATGATTAAACCCTTCCCAAAGTGAAATACTTTACATGTTCCATTCTGAATCAAAATTTCCAATCCTTTTCCTTGAAGATGCCCTAAGCTAAGATTATTCTTAAGCTCAGGAACAAAATAGACATCTGAAATTACTTGAGTGACACCATTAACTTGCATTCTTACACTTCCTTTTGCTACCACATTCATTGTAATGTCATTCCCTAATTTGACAGTTTGGCAAAGAACTTCTTCTAAATTAGAGAACCAACCTTTGTTTCCTGTCATGTTGTTGCTACATCCTGAATCCAAGAACCAGACCTCCTCTTGTCTGGTTTGCTGCATATCCATGTGTGACATCAACAAGAGTTTCTCTTCGTTTACATCTTTGCATAGTTTGCCTTTCTCTCCCAATCTATGCATTCATATTGAAAATGTCCAAGCTTATGACACTTGAAGCACTCAATAATTGCTTTGTTTAGGGGCGGTCTTCCACGTCCACCTCTAGAGAAGGCTCTAACTTCTCTTCCTCTTCCAAAACTGTCATCATGAGTCACTTTAAACACCTGTTCCTCCACTTGATGTCCCTGAATTCTTTGTTCATGAACAAGAAGACTTCCATGGAGTTCATCGATGGTTGAGATACTTAAATCATATGACTCTTCTATCGAACATACAATATAACTGAATTTAGAAGTCAATCATCTAAGTATTTTACTGACGACCGTACTTTGCTCCATGTTTTCACCATTTGATTTCATCTTATTCACCACACTGAGGGTTCTTCCCAGAAAGCTATCCACATTCTCTCCTTCTTTCATAGCAAGCAGCTCAAACTCTCTTCTCACAGCTTGAACTTGTGCCCTCTTCACCTTTGTGGAACCTTGGTATTTCTATCGCATTGACACCCATATTGCCTTCGATGTCCCTTTGTCAAGAATTGTCTCGAGAATTTCTCTATCAATAGCCTGGAATAAAAAATTCTTAACCTTCAAATCCTTAGCTTGGCTTCCTCCACGCTTTTCTTCTGTGCTTCACTCGTTGGTGCAGTTTCAATTGCCGACACTGGTATTCCTTCATCCACAAGACTCCATATCTCTTTGCTTCTCAGAAAGTTTTCCATCGTCATTGACCAATAGTCATATTGACCGTCAAATTTTGGAATAGCTGGTTGCACAAACTTTTCTGACATTTTGTTTGTAGAGTCACACATTCTCACACACTGCTCATTCACAATCAAAGCCCCTTGCGAAGCTCTGATACCATATGTAAAAACTAAGATGAAATAACTCGTGAAATGGAAGCGTAAAAGAGAATATTATTATTCAAACGAACATCAGGTATTTATAGCCTTTTATACAAACAAAAACAAAACAGAAAAGCCACGTTTCATGGCAAGATACATGGAATTAATAACTAATCCGAATGAATAGGGTGCAGTCTTATTAAGAACGTGGATAACAAATAATTAACTTTGACCATCATAAACAACTTCTAGAATCTACAGAAGTATGAACTTTCCATTTTAATTTTTGGGTTGCTTATATGCCAGGAGCTATTAAAGTGGGTTTGCGGGTGGGCTGACCCATGGCCTACCACAACCAGTCGTTTCGTGGGAAGGACAACCAACCATTTCGGTGGGTTATGATATTGTCAATCCATCCCACCTATATGATGGTTGTACGAAGCGGTGGGTCTGATCAGTTTTTAGTCATATTTAGCAGTTTATAGTGGAATGACCCATAGTCTGTTGAAACTCGTTATTTGGCGGACAAGTCGAAAAATTGTCAACCCACTGCATCATTTGGATGGGCTGAAAATCTGTAAACCCACCGAGCCTATTTTGAAACTCTAATTATTTATATCTTCTTTCAAAAATAAATTGTAATATATCTGTGTCTATTAATGTAGCCAGAAACGAAGAAGTTTGAAAGGACCCTACTAATATTTTTCCAAAATATGAATAAATTATTTAATTTTACATACCAAATTAAAACAAGATCACTGTCCACATAGCATAAACATATGCTGGTTACATTCCACAATGCTTTCGTTTGGGTTCTCTTTTTGTTTGTGCTTCACACACAGGGAAACAGAAAGCCGATTCTTAAAAGTGGATGAATGAGAAGTGGAGTCTGAAGAGATAAATTTCTGCACACAAAACAAGAAAAATTTACATGTACAAACCCTTAATAGGAACTTTTTGGGTAATTGATTCTACTATAGTATCCCATGTCTAGCTTTATAGTTTAATAAATTGGAATATTCTATAGTTAGACCATCTCCAACTCAGTTTTTTACACTATTTTGGTGCTGAAAAATGAAGTCCAACCCTCTGCACAATTTCACCAAATTTGGTGCAGCACCAAATATTTTTGGTGCAACACCAAATATTTTGCACCAATGTGGTGCAGTTTCTTGCACTACGTCAAATCTCTATCTTTTCTTTTCTCTGTTTTTACTATACTAAATAATTATTGAAAAAAATAGATTTATATGAAATAATTATAAAAAATCAAAATTAATAAATAATTCAATTAAAATTTTTTTATTGAATATACGTAAATTAATATTTAAATGAATTTAATGTTTCTATTGATTAAACATATTTAATTAATTAACAGAATAATAAATCAATTAGATCAAACTTCTCCAAAATCACATTATTCAATTTATAAGATTTGAAGTAAGTGGGTTGAAGATATATATATATTTAGTGCAGAAACTGCACTATTTTAGTGCATAAATTATACCAAAATAGATTTATGGGTTGAAGATGGCCTAGTAGGGATCACAAGATGGTGTAGCGTGCCCCCCAAATTGATCATACGTTCCCATCTCCATTCCAGAGGTGATTGGTATGGAAACGAGAATTCTCATCTTCACTTGAAATATATTATAAAATAATAATAATAATAATAATAATAAAAATATTATTATTATTATTAATAGTGTGTGTATGTATATTATTGGGACGGATTCTAGATACGGACTATCTCCATACCTATTCGATTTGGTTGAAGTGGAAATGGTTTTATTGCTGTCAAAATTTTGGCTAGCTATATCTCAAAATGGTACCCATTCTTATTTCACTTTTTTTTATTCAATAAATGGGAAGTACTGCTCTTCGGCTAATCTAGAAAAGTTATGGAAATATATAGTTAAACCTAATTGTTCTTGTCGTTGATATCTTTAATATTAAGTCATAAAGTACCTTTGTACTCCTTTCTGCAAAGGATTTTTTCAAATCCCAAACTAATCATGTTTCCAAGTTTTCTCACATAACCCCAAATCCACGTGAAATTATCACCCATGATTGTTTGTGTTGGATTAATGTTTGGCGATGACTAATTTATATAATGCATTTCATAGAGTTCATAGAACCAGATGAATCATTATAGAAATCTGTCGAATGCAAAAAGAGTTACCCGACATGATGGAGTGTACTTGTCGGAAGCAAAGAGTTTATCAGTCGCAAGCTACAGTGATTCAGTCGCAATGATGGTCCCAGAAATAGGATCACTAAGTAAATAGGAGTTCAGAAGGGGGACTGAATGAACTCCTTCGATTTTTCTATTTCAAAACTCTTTTAAAATGTTTTGGGTCTCAGTTTTATGCAAACTTCTCGGCCAACAATATTTGTGCGGAAAAAGGCCGATTGGTTTGTGAACAGTGAATAAACACAAATAATGAGTAAATGCTGTAAGTAAAAGATAGAGTCAGAAATTTGTTTCTGGAAGTTCAGACTTCAATGTCCTACGTCTCCCCTTCTTCCGCCTCGGAAGGTATCACTAGAAGACTTTGATGGTTACAGGACCTCTGCAAAAACTCACCCACACAAGCAGCACTTGTATAGAATCCTAGACTCACTAGCTCCACACGCAGACTTTGCTGCTGGTTACAAGTATCGAAAAGATGTTTTTGAACTGCTTCACAAAGCCAGTTCTTTACAGACTCAATCAAATGATATACAATGAATACACGTATATGAGACTGTAAACTCTCTGGTTTCTAATACAAAGAAACTTGATTCAACACTATGAACCAGAGAATGACTCAAAGATTTGTCTATGAAGAGCAACAGAAGGTGTTCTTCGAGTCTTGTGAGCTTTTGAATATTTCAACAAGTAGATAGCTCTGGGAATATTTTGACAGCGTTTCAGTAATAGCAATGGCGAGAGATATGTCTTCAATTCAAAGTAACTGCTATTTATACTCTTCGTTCAACGGTCGATGAATCCTTCAAAGGAAAATAAATCCCGTTTGAATTGCTGCCAAAATTGTACACCGTAATTCCTGCTCCACTACAAGGTAAATTGCTCATTGACAGAGCCAATTTGTCTTCTTTCCATTTCTGTGCAAACAATGAAAAACGACCTCTGTACATCGTACTATTTACCCAAAATAGTACCTACGTTGTCTCCTGCGTTTGGATACAAACCAACTACTGTAGCTCTCGTCTGGTTGATTTACTTCAATACGCCGTCGTTTCTAGTACAAATGCTTGCGTCTTGATACACTGTTCCTTGCATCTGAATATAAACAACGATCCTGTCGACTGGTTCCTCCTTTCCTATTGTCAACACCAGATTTAACTTGTTCTATTTTGTTATCACCAAAACTATAAATTTTATCATAATAATTTCTCCCTTTTTGGTGATGACAAAACTTCAGCAGCCGCGATAGATAGATAGACAAAGATAAATTGCACACGAACTGCTGGAGTGCAAATTTTCATTAAACAGGAAGAATTGTACATAAGATTTGTACAAAAGAAATTTTAATCAAAATCCTCTTCTCCTTTTAGAGGAACTACTTCTCTTTTCTCTCCTTGCCCTATCTCTTTCTCTTTGCACTCTATCTGACTCCTGAATATCTGCCTGACGAACTCTTTCGGCGGCCTCTTCTAAAGTGATAGCTTGTCCGCTCTCTAAAATGTGTCTCCGTGCCTGTTCAGCTCTTTCTGTAAAAGTTCCAGTAGTGCGTGGAAAAGTTGGTATTCTCACCGCACTACTACCACCAGCAACATCACGAGGTGATTGAGGAGTAGGCAAAGGGCGGCGTTCTACACGGACAGGAGGAGGGCGGCTGCTACTTCCACCTTCCCCCTTTTTGGCATCACCGCCGTGAATATAGTCGACGATCTCAGCAAATTGGGTGGAAAGACTTAGAAGATCCGCTGATATTTTGTTTTGAAACTCCAGCTGTTCATTTCTGATGGTAGCCACTTGCCCATCCAACGCATTTAGCTTGGCCTCTTGTGCTCTTTGATTCTTCTTGATATCAAAAAGATCTTGAAAGATCGTGCCGACTGGAGCCATCAAGCATTTCTTGAGATCATTCATTTGCGTACTCTGCCTCTCAAGAACCTCACAAGCATTCTGAAAAGTTTGGCGAAGCCAGGCTTGCTGTTTTAGAAGATCCCCTCGAACACTGAATTCAACATCATTGACCTTGGAACGTATTTTGCAGGTAGACTCATGAATGCGCTGAGAGAGAGAGGATCTGAGATCTTCAAGCGCATTGGTAAACACATTAGAATCAACGGGTGCGGATGTCTGAGTCTGAAAAGTTTGGCGAAGCCAGGCTTGCTGTTTTAGAAGATCCCCTCGAACACTGAATTCAACATCATTGACCTTGGAACGTATTTTGCAGGTAGACTCATGAATGCGCTGAGAGAGAGAGGATCTGAGATCTTCAAGCGCATTGGTAAACACATTAGAATCAACGGGTGCGGATGTCTGAGTATTTGCGTGGTCATGCACAGGTAAATCCGCAGAGTCGAAGTGTAAAGAGACTTCAGAAGAGGAGGAAGAAGAAGATTCTTGTTGAGGAGAAGCGGCAGGAGAAGAATCGGGACTCTGTACAAAATATAGTCTCTCCTCCTGGACAGTAGGCGATAGAATTGGTGGTCCTAAGGCATAAGCACAATCCGGTGGAGATGGAGACCTGTACACTGTATCCCCACTAGAAGACGCTGAATCAAATTCTGAACCGGATTGACCACTGGAACCACTAAGAAATTCTGCAAAATAATCGGTATTTACACCTTGTTCAAAATCATCTAGAAAGTAATCTGGCAACCGCTCAACACCTAAATTTCCTATAACTATATCTGAAGAAAAAATGGCAGGCCTCAGACGCCCAGACACACTAAACTGAATAGCCTCTGTACAAACTCGTTGCCATACCCAAATTATTATCAGCAAAGGGGCTGCTCCCCAATATTGTGCAGGGCTATCAAGGAAACCTGGGAATCAAAATTTTCTGCAACCACACTCTCAGGCAGCCTCTTCCTATCTACAAAAAGTGACAACTTGCAATTGCTCCTCCAATAACCAGACCCTTGAAGGGGCGTCCAGACTTCATCTATCAACACCATTGGTCGCACCCAACAAATAGATTTTGCGATGGAGTAAAAATGAGCAAGACGAACACCACTACGGTCAATGGAATCAATGACAGGAAGAGAGGAGTTTGATTGTACCATTTCAATTTTGTGCTCTTGTTGTCTGTGCTTTGAAATCTTCAAGAGATTGAGAGTGAGCAGCAGACAACAAACTAATAACTTGGAAGGCCATATCAGTCCATGGTTGATCAAGTGCAAGAAATCTGCAACAAGATTCCAAAAATGTGCGCAGGAGCATTTCTCGATATTTTGTAAGAACATCCATTTGCCTCCTTACAGCGGTCGCCAGTGTATTGGTATCTGCCCACTCCATCATCAACTTTTCTTTCTCTTTCAAATCCTTCAACGATTCCATATCAGGCATAGTATTAAGACTGAAGGAGGCAAAGAAATCAACAACAGCTTTCATCACGCTATCACGCACCCGAACCAAAACTTCAACATCTCTGCAGATCAAAGCAACAATTTCGCTAGCAGGGTTTTCTGTAATCTGTTCATCCTCTACCAGTAAAGCTTTTCCCTTGTCCCCAATAGAATAGAATTCACCAAGCCTGATCATGGTGACTTCCGCAGCAGTAATTGAGGGCAGCAACATGTCATTGGAAATTTGTAACAGAATATCATCGAAAGACATGTGCTCCTCGGCACTTTTCTTGCTGCTGGAAGCTGGCGCAACAATTTCTCCAACAACTTTACTCGTGCTGCCGCCAGCTTGTTAAACGGTTCCCTGAATATCCATGCTTTGACTGTCGTCAGCTTCTTCAACATTAGGCGTGCAGCTGACAGATTTCTCAAGATTGGGTGAAGCCACCACTGGCTCATCAACTCGAGAATCAAAAACCGGGAACGAAGAATCCAACCATTTATCAAAATCATCGCCAATGTCCGTTTCATCAACATGCTTGTCTCCCTGGTCCGTCTTATTTGTTGACAAACCAGCAGACTCAGAAATGACCTGGCCAATAATCATATCCACATCATCCATAATAGGTGCCACCTGGACAGGCACGTGACTCACTTTGTCAACAGTTCCCTCAACAGTGTCCTCTTCATCCTCAGTAGCATCCTCCGCGACTGGTATTTGCTTTCCAGTCGCAACTCCTGCGACTGGTACTTGCTCTCCAGTCGCAACTCCTACGACTGGTAGATCAGAAGAAGAGTTGTCCTCAACTTGTTTGTCCAAAGAAATTCGTCTTGCGGCGACCGGTTTGCCTTTGGTGGATCTTTTCATTTTGATAACTGGAGCCACCTCAGCCTCACCGGCGGCCTGTCTCTTCTTTGACATGGTTTTCTTCACTGGAGTTTTCTTTGCCCTAGGTGCCTCTCCCACCTCTTCTACCCCAACGTTCTCATTGACTGAAACAATTCTGTGAACAGTCTTCTCATTCAAAATACGAGGAGCAGGAAATGCTTTTGATTCACCAAGCTCCAGTCCTTGTATATTCTTTAACAAAACACATATTTGAATGGCGTAACCCTTTCCCTGTCGGGAATCAGGAGTCACCATTTCCTTTAACACTCCGAACAGGAGATTCCCCCAATTGAATTTTACGTCAAATGTGATTGCCGTCATTAATAAGAATCGATCTCGAGTTACCGCATCAAATGACCCGGCTTTAACGAAAAGAGACTTCGCTAAAATATCACTTAAGAGACGGTATTGCATCTTTATTTTCTTTTTCAGGCAAGAATTGCTAACCTCCTTTTCATATACTGAGAAAAGACTTTGCGCTTCAGATAAGAGATTCCTGGGAACCTCTGATAGGTCTGTCAGTCCCTCCGTTGGTAACCCAAACGTCGCAGCAAAAACTGATTCACTAATCTCAACAGCTATTCCACCGATGGTACTAACAACCAAGCCATCTCTCACGGAACCATTTGCAAAGAACTCGGTAAGAGCATTTTAATGGAAGATAGCGGGACATCCCAAGAACTCCTTCAACCCCGTCGTTAACAGAGATTCAAACATCTGTACCATTTCAACGTCGTCAAAGCGAAATACGGAATCAAAATCGATGTGGTGGCTACGTCTGATCAAGGAGGATGCCATTTCCGATAAATGATAAAGTATTAGAGTACCTGCAATGTATTTGAGAGAGAGAATATGAGAGAATATGAGTGTACAAAAACGCAAATGATGCAAGGTAAAAGAAGATAAACAGTAAGCGCGTGATATATATAAGGAATACGAAAAGTTTCAGAATAGGGAACGGTGTAGATGTGACTGCTGGAATGATGACAAAGACACGTGTCAATCATCCAGAGGCACGTACTATTTTGGGAAAAGATTTTCAAAATATTTCAACCGTACGGAGTAAAAGATTTTGCAATATATTTTAAGCAAGCAGAATATTTTTCAAAGAATATTTGCAAAATACATATTTCAATCGTAGAAACGCGGACCAAAAAGTAATAAGTCACAACTGCTGCGACTGGTTTTATAACATTGCAGCTGGTATTTTAATATATCGCTAGGTAAACAAGATCTGGTCACACATAAGTATCCACTGTATATATGCAACATCTGAGTGTCCAGATGCAACATATTCAGATGACGTCACACTTAACAATCCAGACCTTGGTTCCCCCTGCGACTGGTACATACCTTGCGACTGGTATACCAGACGACTGGTACTCCCCAACGCAAGTTGTCCCCTCGACTGGAGGCTACTGTTCCCCCTGAACAAGATACCTGCAGCTGAAGTAGACAATGGCTTTTAACCTGCAACTGTTAGTGCACATAAAATCAAGGCAATTCAAGAAGACCTAAGATGTTTCTAAAATAAGAAAACTTAGCGTCTGGCAGAGGTTTTGTGAAGATGTCAGCAACTTGTTGCTCCGTCGACACGTACTCCAACCGGACGTCCTTCTTTAGCACGTGGTCTCTTATAAAGTGATGCCTGATCTCGATGTGCTTGGTCCGTGAGTGCAGTACAGGGTTCTGGGTGATTGCAATTGCACTTGTGTTGTCACAAAGAATAGGAGCTTCAGAAGCATCAATTCCATAATCCTTCAGTTGATGTTGAATCCAGAGGATTTGTGTGCAAAAACTGCCAGCAGCAAGATATTCCGCCTCAGCAGTTGACGTGGCAATTGACGTCTGCTTCTTACTAAACCAAGATATCAGTCGATCTCCTAAAAATTGACAGGTCCCACTTGTGCTCTTGCGATCAATCCTGCAACCTACGTAATCTGCATCACTGTACCCGATTAGTTGAAAGCCGGAGTCTTTGGGATACCAAAGACCCACGTTAGGAGTACCCTTCAAGTATTTTAATATTCGCTTTACAGCAATGTAATGCGATTGCTTTGGCTCTGCTTGAAATCTAGCACACATACAGACAGCAAACATGATGTCTAGTCTGCTAGCAGTTAAGTATAGTAAAGAGCCTATAATTCCGCGATAAAGAGATACCTCAATGGCAGATCCAGCTTCGTCTTTATCGAGTTTGATTGTTGAACTCATCGGGGTCGCTGCTGCTGAACTGTTTTCCATTCCAAATTTCTTCAGCAATTCTTTTGTGTATTTCGCCTGGTTAATGAAAATTTCATTTTCCAGCTGGCGAACTTGTAAGCCTAAGAAGAATGTCAGCTCCCCCATCATGCTCATCTCAAACTTGTCATGCATCAATTTTGAAAACTTCTTGCACAGTTTGGGGTTAGTTGACCCAAAAATAATATCATCAACATATATTTGAACAAGCAAGACGTGATTATCCTTAGCAAATTTAAACAATGTCTTATCTACTGTGCCTATTGTGAATTGATGCTCAAGCAGGAACTTAGTGAGTGTGTCATACCGAGGACTGGGTGCTTGCTTCAACCCATATAGAGCCTTGTCCAGTTTGTAAACAAACTATGGATTTGTATGATCGACGAAGCCAGGAGGTTGTGCAACGTACACTTCCTCTGTCAAGACGCCATTCAGAAAGGCACTCTTGACATCCATCTGAAAGACTTTGAAGTCTTTATATGCAGCATATGCAAGGAACATTCTAATGGCTTCTAATCTAGCTACTGGTGCAAACGTCTCATCAAAATCTATCCCTTCCATCTGTCGGAATCCTTGTGCAACAAGTCTAGCCTTATTTCTTGTTACTATGCCATCTTCATTCAGTTTGTTCCTAAAGACCCAACGTGTACCTATGACTGAATGATTTTTAGGTCTAGGTACAAGTTGCCAAACATTATTACGCTTAAACTGGCTTAATTCCTCTTGCATAGCTTCTATCCATCTTGGGTCTGCTAAAGCTTCATCTATTTGTTTTGGTTCTATATGTGAGATGAATGCAGAATCAAAAAGATCGTGAGATAGCTGGCCTCTAGTGCGAACAGGGGATTGGATGTTACCTATGACTTGCTCAGGTGGATGATTTCTATTCCACCGAAGATCAACTCCAATGGGATTTGTTCTTTGTTGTTCCCCCTGAATGGCTGGATAATATGCAACGACTGGATCAGCAGACGCCAATTGATGTTGTCCATTATTGGCTTCTGCGTCTGCTTCCAACGATTGAGATGTGCTCGCGACTGGTTGTCCAGCAGGTGGACTCGCGACTGGTTGTCCAGCAGGTGGACTCGACACTTGTTGAAAATCTCTTGCGACTGATTGCCCAGTCGCTGGTCGAGCAGCGTCTGGTAGTATGTCATCTTGATTCATAGTCACTTGTCCTCCAGCAGTTGGTGCACTTGTAATTTGATCCTGCGGCTGATCCACATCAGTTAAATCAATAACAACTGGATTACCTGTTGGATCTTGTTGAGTATTGGTGTGCGTTGTGACCACCGCTGGTTGTTCCCCCTCAGCTGATGTTCTTTGTGCCACATCATCGTCTGATTCCTCAAGAGATGTTGTTTCCAGACGTGAGCATAAGTCATGAAGGCTTGCTGCTGAGTTTGACTTGAAGCTAGTTTCATCGAAAACCACATGTGCGGATTCCTCAACTGTTAGACTTTGGTTGTTGAAAACTCTGTATGCTTTGCTCCCTGCTGAATAGCCTAAGAATATTCCTGCTTCAGATTTTGGTTCAAAAGCTGTTAGATGTCTTTTGCCATTGTTATGTACGAAGCACTTGCATCCAAACACCCTGAAATAAGAAATATCAGGTTTCTTGCCATTCCAGATCTCATAGGGTGTTTTATCATGCATCCTATTTATCATTGATCTGTTCTGAGTATAGCATGCTGTATTAACTGCTTCTGCCCAGAATTTTTGCGAAATTCCTGAATAAGCAATCATAGACTTTGTAGCTTCTTTTAAAGTCCGATTTCTACTCTCAGCTAAACCATTTTGCTGAGGAGTTCTAGCTGCATAAAGCTCATGCTTTATTCCAATGTCATCCAGATAAGAAGATAATTTTTGATTTACAAACTCAGTTCCTTGATCACTCCTTATCCGGTTGACTGTACAAGATTTGTCATTTTGTAAAAGTTTCAAGAGTCTAATCAACTGGTCAGCGGTATCAGATTTAGCCTTTAAAAACACCACCCAAGTATATTTTGAAAAATCATCAACAACGACTAGGGTGTAGTTCATTCCCCCTAAGCTGGTTATAGAAACAGGACCAAAGAGATCCATATGTAAAAGTTCCAGGCTTCGGGAAGAACGTTTACCGCCTTTGGTTTTGAAGGTAGATCGAATTTGTTTTCCCAGTTGACAAGCTGCACAAATCTTGTCTTTAGAAAAAGAGATTTTTGGCAGACCAGAAACCATATCATGCGCACTCAATTTAGCAATTGTTTTAAAATGCAGATGATTCATTCGCTGGTGCCACAACCAGCTCTTGGAAGAGCCAGCTGCAAGACACAAGTGTTCAGACTTCACCTGCTCTGACCAGTTGATAACGTAGGTGTTCCCAGAACGCCTACCCACCAACACGGTTAGACCAGTTGAGTTCTGAACTGTGCACGTGTGTTGTTGAAAATTAACAAGGAAACCTTTGTCACAAAGCTGACTGATACTTATCAGATTGTAACGCAAGTTATCAACAACAAGAATATCAGAAATAGAAATATTACCATGGGTAAGCTTACCCTTACCAACAGTGTTACCATATGCGTTATCTCCGAAGACAATTTTTCGCCTGCCCACCAACACGGTTAGACCAGTTGAGTTCTGAACTGTGCACGTGTGTTGTTGAAAATAAATAAGGAAACCTTTGTCACAAAGCTGACTGATACTTATCAAATTGTAACGCAAGTTATCAACAACAAGAATATCAGAAATAGAAGTGTTACCATGGGTAAGCTTACCCTTACCCATACCCTTACCCACAGTGTTACCGTAAGCATTGTCTCCAAAGACTATTTTTGCTCCTTTGTGAGGAACAACGTCTGTTAACAGCTTGGGGTTTCCAGTCATGTGTCGTGCACATCCACTGTCTAAGTACCAGATTGTTGATGCATCGACTGCTGCTTTGTACCTGTTACCCTGCAATCATACAAAGCAAATTTTGGTACCCAATTTTACTTGGGTCCTGATTGGATTACCCCTTTCGGGACCCAGACTTGAATTATCCTTACGGTTTTTCCAGTGCTAGGCTCCACGAAAGTCTGTGCAAAATTGCGTGCAGGTCTTTTGAATTTTGATTTGACATTTTGACCAACAGGATCTCTTCTCGGCCAAGTCTTTTTCCAATCGTATTTTGCCTTCCTAAAGTTATGTCGCGGCTGATTTGGAACATAGGACTTGGAACCAGCTGTCGCTTTGTCCTTGTCCATTTTGTCCTTTAACCAGCTGGGCTTGGAACTCTCAGGCCTTTGATAGCCGAGGCCATCTTTTCCTTTATGACTCGACTGAGAAGAGCTCTGGTCATCATATCGTATCGATTCAATGCAGTCATGTATCACGCCACCTTTGACAAAGCTCCTTTCATTGAACTTGTCATACACCGGCTGTGACTGAGTCCTGTCTCTCCATAGCTGCTATCATAGTTGAAACCCACACCAGTTTTATCATTTACTGGTTTTTGGCTTTCGTACAGCTTGAAGAGAGAACGAGTAGACTGGTTCCAGGAGCTCATTTCTTTAGTTAATTTATCGACTTCAGCCTTGAGCTCGCTGGCCTCATTTCTCAACAAATCATTCTCTATCTTCAGCCTACTCAACTCAGTCTTTAAACTGTCAGTATCTTCAAGCTCATCAGAACTTGATTCAGCTGAACATTTTTCAGACTTGCGTTTTCAGCTTTGATTTCCTCGAATGTGTGAGATAGAGTCTTGTACTCATGGACCATATCATTCAGTGCTTGAACTAGATCCTCACGTGTAAATTCAGTATTAGCAAAGTCGAATACCTCGTCATCCGATGCATGATCAGCCATTAGACAATGAGCCTCCTCCTGTTCACTGTCACTTGAAGATGAGCTGCTGCTGGATGATTCTGAGTCTGAATCTGCCCAGCTCTTCGTGCTTTCTTCAGCCATCAACACCTTGCGATCATTCCTTTGACTGGGTTTCTTGTTGCTGCTGGTTCTCATTCGTCGGTCCTTTGATCTTTCCTTGAATTTGTCCTTGGACTTGTCAACTGCTCTTTCATCATCTTCCTCGTCACGCTTGTATCTTTCCTCCTTTTTGTATCGATCGTCAGCCCTTTTGTCATCTCGCTTGTGTCTATTATCTCTTTTTGGTCTATTGCACTCAGCAGCGAAATGACCTGGACGATCACAGTTATAACATATTAAATCAGAAGTAGATTTATCAGATTTATTAAAACTATTATAAGGAGAGGAAGGATGAAAAGATCTTCTCATGAATTTCCCAAACTTCTTTGCGAAGAGGGACATGACATCATCGCTGAGCTGGTCAGCAGACTTGCTGGTGCTAGGAGAGCACGGTTCAGCAGTTGTAGCAGCAAGAGCTTTTGTCGGCTGGGAGGTTGATGGACCAACTTCTGATCTTGTTTCCAGTTCGAACTCATATGCTTTGAGGTTGTCAAACAGATCATGAAGCTGACTCTCGCATTGCCATTGTTTTTACATCCCATTCATTTGGTAGTGCCCTCATCACTTTCAGCACCAGTTCACGGTTGCTGTATTCTTTGCCAAGACTATTCAACTCGATCACCACAGCACTAAACGCTCTTCAAACTCCGCCACATCTTTCATTTTGATGGATTCATATTTCTGCTGCGCCACGGTCAGCTTGTCTCCTTGGTCTCATCATTTCCCTCGCAAATCTGGGTCAGATTTTCCCAGATGTCTTTTGCTGTTGGGCAGTTCTTGACCTTGCTGAACATATTCTTGTCTTTGTCCAGCGTCTTGAACAAGATATCTTTTGCCACGTTGTCCAGATTAGCCTTTTTCTTCTCTTCATTGATGTACTCATGTCTGGCTTTCGGAAGAAACTGAGGCTCGCCACTTGTAACTGCAACTGCCAGATTCGGTTTCACAATCTTCAGCGATCCTTCTGTGATGACATACCACATGTCATCATCCATGGCCGCAAGATGGGCTTGCATCCGAATCTTCCAGTCATCGTACTCTTCCCTCGAAAACAAAGGAATTTTGTTGTGTGAGATAGACATGTTCATATATAATGAAGCACGAACAATGACTGTTCAATAACTGAGATTGACTGCTCTGATACCACTTGATGGTTCCAGAAATAGGATCACTAAGTAAATAGGAGTTCAGAAGGGGGGGTTGAATGAACTCCTTCGATTTTTCTATTTCAAAACTCTTTTTAAAATGTTTTGGGTCTCAGTTTTATGCAAACTTCTCGACCAACAATATTTGTGCGGAAAAATGCCGATTGGTTTGTGAACAGTAAATAAACACACCGTAATTCCTGCTCCACTACAAGGTAAATTGCTCATTGACAGAGCAAATTTGTCTTCTTTCCATTTCTATGCAAACAATAAAAACGGCCTCTGTACATCGTACTATTTACCCAAAATAGTACATACCTTGTCTCCTTAATTCCAGGCAATAGTACGATCCTGATGATCTTTTCCATTTGAGTATACGATCGTATTTGAATCGATTAAGCTTGCGCCTGAAATTACTTTGATAGCCAGATCCAATTTCCTTCATCGTGGTTTCAAATGTTGCGACTGAAAATACTTGTATGCGTCGACTGGTTTTCCACGTGTGATTTTCCAGCGCCTGGTTCTTTATATAATCCAACGACTGGTTTTTAACGCGAAGTCAAAACGCTGTCGTATCAACTATATTCAAGCGACATCGTTTTAGCTACAATCACCCTCGACTGGTTGAATAAAACCCTGTAGCTCTCGTCTGGATATAGCACCACTGTAGCTTGCGTCTGGTTTCAATACGGTGTCGCTTCAACTAATTTAAACGCTTTTGTTTGCACATGCTACTATTTGAATCCTTGCGTCTGGATTACCAATACTATCTTGCGACTGGTTATTTAAAACGCTGACGTTTTAACTCATCCATACGACATCGTTTTGCTAAACCCTCGACTGGTTATATACTTCACTATTGCTGCGTCTGAATTACAAACTACTGTTCACTGCGTCTGGATACAAACCACTGTTCACTGCGTCTGGATACAAACCAACTACTGTAGCTCTCGTCTGGTTGATTTACTTTAATACGCCGTCGTTTCTAGTACAAATACTTGCATCTGAATATAGACAACAATCCTGATGATTGGTTCCTCCTTTCCTATTGACAACATCTGATTATCCAAAATAACTTGTCCTATTTTGTTATCACCAAAACTATAAATTTTATCCTAACACACAAGCTACCGTGATTCAGTCGCAAGCTACAGTGAATCAGTCGCAAGCTACAGTGAAATTAAAGGAGAATCAGCCGTAGCGCTAAAACATAGTTACACCAGCTGTTGCGTGTCAATGAAAATGAACCAGCTGCTGGAAGTTCATGTACCAGCTGCTGGAAGTTCATGAACCAGCTGCTGGAAGTTCATGAACCAGCTGCTGGAAGTTCATGAACCAGCTGCTGGAAGTTCATGAACCAGCTGCTGGAAGTTCATGTACCAGCTGCTGGAAGTTGATGTACCAGCTGTTGGAAGTTCATGAACCAGCTGCTGGAAGTTGATGTACCAGCTGCTGGAAGTTAATGAATCAGCTGTTGCAATGAAGGTGAACCAGCTGTTGCGCGTCAAAGAAGATAAAACAGCTGCTGGAATAATTTAGTTGTGGGAGCAAACAACTGCTGGAACGTAAAAAGCCAAATCAAAAGATGACAAAAGCCTGCAAAAGAAAGGACACAAGGACAACTTCTTGTCGGTACTTTACAGAACATATTTCAACGAGAAGAAAAATATGTCAAACGAATGAATTTGAACAGAGGCTATTTAAACAGCATGATCAAATGAAGAAAAGGCTTGATCGATTCACGAGGGACTAAAAACAGAGAAATTACAGAGGGAAGAAAATAGAAGAACGAAGCAGTCGACCACCATTAGAGAGGAGCTTACAATGACGTCGACTGCTCAGTTCTAATCAGCTCTTTAGGAGCATTTCCCAGTGTGTGAGAATTATCATTTTGAGAGTTGAGCGATACACTGTAAAATCTCACACACACAGATTCACTCGCATATTTTGAGAGATGTGCGAAATTGATTAGTGAGTGAATCATAAAAAAAAATCAGATCCCGTCCAAGCACGAAGACGTTAAACTCTGTGTCTGTAGTCTTTGAACAGAGACGTTAAACAAGTTCTGATTGAGACAGCCGAGGGCTGGTGGAGTCTAGGAGTTCTCGCAGCTGCTGGCTGCGGGATCGGGTCTGTACATGAGGTGTAGATCAAATCTTCTAGTGGAACCTTCCTGAAGAAGGAAGAAGGGGAGATGTAGGATATTTATATCCAAACTTCCATAAACAAACAACAGTGTATTGTATTCTTTTATTTACAGTATTTTGCATATGCAGTTTACATTAGCACGCACGCATCAAATGACACACTTGTACAGTCGAACAGATTTCTGTTTAAAGAAATCTGTTTGCATTGAGTTTTAAAATTAGGATTCATTTCTGGTGTTTTCCACATGTTTATTACATACCAGATCTGTCTCCGGTGCTCTATTTAATGTTCAAGAACCTTGAGCTATTGTAGCTCCTTTATAGCAGCGCAAAATTTTTTATTTATCAGTAGCAGCGCTTGCTTGCATTAATTTCCTATTTTGGGTCCTAACAAGTGGTATCAGAGCAGGTTGTTCTTGAACGAGCATTTATTTTAAAACGCATGAGCTATCTGTTTTAAAATGTTTTAAGTGCTCTGATGTTATGCGAAAATTATTTCAGCTGCTGATGCTTTGTGTTTCTTTGAGCTTATGTTATAAAAGACAGGGAGAGTGATGTCTTTGTCTTTATTAATTTGAGCTATCTGTTTATGCATCAGTTTCAGTTTTGTTTCGATCGCCTTTTTCAAAATCATAGCATATTGTTGCATTTGGTTCTTCCCAAAAATCTGTTTTTGTTTTTCAAAATTCCTGCTGTCACGGTTTTTGGTGTGGCAGTGTAGGGAGAGCTTTATTTAAAATATTTCGGGAAGACCATTCCTGCTGTCACGGTTTTTGGTGTGGCAGTGTAGGGAGAGCTTTATTTAAAATATTTCGGAAAGGCCAGATTTCTACCCTTTTTGATTCCCACAAAAAGGGAGAGAATTGTTAGATCATGCATCTGTTATTTGAGGTTTTGTGTAAATCAAAAAGGGAGAGATTGATGGGTCTGGATAACACATCCAGATCTGTGTTTTGAATTACAAAAAACCTGTTATTGTGTTACTAATGTTTCTACTTAGTGTACAGATGTTAGCTGAAAATACAACAAGAAAATTATCGAAGAAGACTGTCATGAAGCAGAATTTGTCCAGTCGTGAGAAGCAAAGAGTTTATCAGTCGCAAGCTACAATGATTCAGTCGCAAGCTACAGTGAAATTAAAGGAGAATCATCCGTAGCGCTAAAACATAGTTACACCAACTGTTGCGTGTCAATGAAAATGAACCAGCTGCTGGAAGTTGATGTACCAGCTGCTGGAAGTTCATGAACCAGCTGCTGGAAGTTCATGAACCAGCTGCTGCAAGTTGATGTACCAGCTGCTGGAAGTTGATGTACCAGCTGCTGGAAGTTCATGAACCAGCTGCTGGAAGTTGATGTACCAACTACTGGAAATTAATGAACCAACTGCTGGAAGTTAATGAATCAGCTGTTGCAATGAAGGTGAACCAACTGTTGCGCATCAAAGAAGATAAAACAGCTGCTGGAATAATTTAGTTGGGGGAGCAAACAGCTGCTGGAACGTAAAAAGCCAAATCAAAAGATAACAAAAGCCTGCAAAAGAAAGGACACAAGGACAACTCCCGGTCGGTACTTTACAGAACATATTTCAACGGGAAGAAAAGTGTGTCAAACGAATGAATTTGAACAGAGGCTATTTAAAAAGCATGATCAAATGAAGAAAAGGCTTGATCGATTCACGAGGGACTAAAAACAGAGAAATTACAGAGGGAAGAAAATAGAAGAACGAAGCAGTCGACCACCATTAGAGAGGAGCTTACAACGGCGTCGACTGCTGATTTCTAATCAGCTCTTTAGAAGCATTTCCCAGTGTGTGAGATTTATCATTTGAGAGTTGAGTGATACACTGTAAAATCTCACACACACAGATTCACTCGCATATTTTGAGAGATGTGCGAAATTGATTAGCGAGTGAATCACAAACAAAAATCAGATCCCGTCCAAACACGAAGAAGTTAAACTCTGTGTCTGTAGTCTTTGAACAGAGACGTTAAACAAGTTCTGATTGAGACAACCGAGGTCTGGTGGAGTCTAGGAGTTCTCGCAGCTGCTGGCTGCGGGATCAGGTCTGTACATGAGGTGTAGATCAAATCTTCTAGTGGAACCTTCCTGAAAAAGGAAGAAAGGGAGATGTAGGATATTTATATCTGAACTTCCATAAACAAACAGCAGTGTATTGTATTCTTTTATTTACATTATTCCGCATATGCATTTTACATTAGCACGCACGCATCAAATCACACACTTGCACAGTCGAACAGATTTATGTTTAAAGAAATCTATTTGCATTGAGTTTTAAAATTAGGATTCATTTCTGGTGTTTTTCGCATGTTTTTATTACATACCAGATCTGTCTCCGGTGCTCTATTTAATGTTCAAGAACCTTGAGCTATTTTAGCTCCTTTATAGCAGCGCAAAATTTTTTATTTATCAGTAGCAGCGCTTGCTTGCATTAATTTCCTATTTTGGGTCCTAACACAAATATCTAGCCAGAGTACTAGATGTGATTTAGAGTAAAAAGTTTTACCTAGTTGCACATGCGATATCACAATTTTGACGTCTGAGTATGTATTGCGTAGTTAGCAATCTATAACGACTCTTGATTTACCAATGGTCATTAATTCGATCTACATATTTGGGCTGAAGGGAGCGTACTGTACGTGTGAGGACTAGAAATTTTGCATCATCGATGAGCGATCGCGTCAGCTGTTGGATTTCAGACATTGCGTTTTGGTAGGAAGCAGCAGCAATGCTGACGTGGATTTCAAACGTTGGTATTTTAGTTGTGATGGTCAGCAGAGAGCGCTAAGGGACTCTGAAGCGACGACGTTTTGTGAACAGGAACCAGCTGTTGGTTTCGCTAGCGTGTTTCTTAGCGGGTATCAAAACTACGTCGTTTTGATAAGTTGGAACGACAACGTTTTGGGTGTAACGTTTAGCGTCAGCTGTTGGTCGTGTTAGACATATTCTGTTGAGGGATCTGATGCGTTGTTTTATTCAGCTGCTGGTTTGTTGATCATGTTGGTAGCAAGGTGATGTGTCCCTATGCTACGTCGTTTTGTTAAGTTGGCACGACGTCGTTGCTATATGAGTTGGAAGAGCGTTGGAATGCTTGCATCGTTTCAGCAGAGAGCGAAAGCTGGTATCAGCTTTGAGAGGATTTGTGCCTTAGCTTAAGCAAAGATCTGAATTTATTAGAACAGTAGTGATTCGAGGATTTATATACCAAGTGCTGCTCAACACTTAGCGTATTTTTGAACCTGATATTTCTTATCTCCTTCTTCGAAACCCTCGATAGATACTGTTCATTCGAACCCTTCTTCGGTTAATTGCCATCAAATTCCGCCGTTTTTTGGAGCGAGACAGGTGGTGTTGAGCTCGTCTTGAGTAGCTCTTTCGATTAACACTAGTTGGGAAGCTTGAGTCGACGTGTGTGAAGGATCGCGAAGTAACAGTGTTGCTCGACTGTTTTCGCAAGCTGAACCCGACAGTTCCTTAGCTCTTTCGAGCCCTAGATTTGATCTATAGGGAAGTCCCTGCTGTATTGTTGTGCCGTGACCAGTGAGGAGCAGTTGTGTAAGCTGTAGCTGTCGTGCCTTGTGAGATCTGTTGAGTAGAACTTGAAAATTGAAGGTACGAGTTGAGCTGCTGTAAACAGCTATGAGCATGATCATGCCTATATTTCTTGTTATTGAGATCTGTTTGAGATGATGCTGTGTTTACGTGAACAGATGTTACCTTGTGTGGTTTATTGTTGTTCTGTTTTCACGTATTGATATTGTATGCATCGAGAATTAATTATTGAATGGCATTCATGCATACATATTGAGCCAGATTGATTGATTGATGACCTGAGATAGAGCCATGTTGTGACCGGCAGACAGATATGTCGGAGTGGTGACCGACCGATTGGTTGTGTCTGAATACCACTGAGCTGTAATGGCTGACGGGCCTGAAGATCACGGACCGATGATTTCCCCGGTTGATATACTGTGCGGGTATAGAGGCTCTATTGAGATGTACTGCCAGCTGATTAGCAGGCCTTGTTGACCGATTCCTTTGACAGCCTCATGCATTTCATAACTTGAGATATAGCATGTTGCATGATTTGCTGTTTTTAGATAGCTCTTCGTACTGAGGCTTGACCTCGTATTTTCTTTTCCTGCTTTTGTTGTTTGGGTCTGTGTTGCCCAGTTGCAGGATCTTCAGGTAACCAAGCTGGACAGACTGGAACTTCAGCTGGTCGATCCCCATTTCCTTGAGTCCCAGTTATTATATTGCTATGTATTGATCCAGGGGATGCACTGAGGTTGTATGTATTCGGGGGATCGCTGTTTATTTGATTTGAATTACCTGTTGTTGTATGAGTTTAGATTTAAACTTGTATTTTGAGTATGGATATTTTAAATGATGATTTGAGTTCAGGCCTAATTTGATTTCGAAAGTTTTTAGCCCAGTTTTATGCTTCCGCGTTTATGTGCTAAATTGTGCTATTAATTATTGTTAATTAGCACGGGCCTGACAGTACGCTAATCATTACCTATGATTCTTACAAACTAATAGTGATACCTAGGGAATAATGGGACGATGTCGCTAGACGATTTACCATGATTCTATGGATAACTCGGAGAATGTGTTCTCAGAGTCACATTGAGTTGTGAGCTCACGGTTAGCTGTATCCCCTAACCATTGAGGGTCACACAAGTACTAACTTCTCAATTCTCGTATGTATATGAAACTCAAAGCGTTGAGCATGGTAAAATGGAGAATTTGAGTATGATATCCAAGGTCAGTGAAGGGGAGTAGAACTGTCATATTTAGAATTTGTGGTTCGGAAATTTGATTCCATATCATAATAAATAGTTTTGTCTACTGAAAGCATCAACGATATCTGATTGTTGATGAGGAATATGATGACGTCACAGTGATTGACTCAAAACTACTTTGCAATGGGTTTGGGTTTGCCAAGGACCATCAAGCAACTAATTGAGCCAATCAAATTCTTTATAAATATGACACCATGGGGGCTAGTTTTGGAAGAGTGGACAAAATATTGTTTTGCACAATCCTAGTCCTCGCCTCCACCTCTCTCCCACATACGCACACACACGACCGCCACCCACAAAGCCGCCGCCTCCTTCCCTTCGTCCATAGCGCGGCTGCCTATCCGCCCTGCCGCACTTCTTTGCACATGGTTCATTATGGAGTATCTGTTCGTGACATCTTACTAGAATTTCTAGTGCAAGTTAGCAAGGAAATCGAGAAACCGGTCGTGGAGCGGATCGTATTCGGAGTTCAACCATAGAAGGGCCATATCAGCATTAAAATCAGACTGGTTGGATCTGGACGCCAAGTCGCCAAAGGTAATAAAGTAAACTCCATATGAATGACATTTTTTGCATACGACGGATCCGGATTGTGTGCCCGAAACACAGCGGAAGTTTTAAATTGTTGTTATGACATGAACGGGTCACAGTGGTTGGGCATGCTCATATGTATCAGATAACAAACAACAATAATGAATCACATTCATAGGGTGTTTATCGAATTATTACCTTCGACGACTTGGTGCCCGGCTCCGACCAGTCTGGTTTAAAGCGAATATGGCCCTTCAACGGTTGAATCACGATCAACTCCGAATCTGGTCCATGATTGTGATCCAATCCCTTTGTATACTTGCACTAGAAAGTTTAAAAGTGGTCACGAATGCATCTCCACCACGGGCTCACGCGACAAGGAGCGACGCGGTTGCGTAGAAGAAGGCGATGATGGCGGCTAGGGAGATGGCCGGCCAAGGGAGGAAGGAGGTGTCTAGGGTTCCCTTTTAGAGTGGTTTTGTGAAAGACAAATTACTCAAGTTATGTCAAAAACTAACCCCCCATGCCTCATATTTATAAACATTTTGATGGGCTCAACTTGTTGCTTGATGGGCCTTGGCAAGACCAAGCCCGTTGCAACTTAATTTCTAGTTCATCGTTGTGGCGTCATCATAATCTCGATCAACGATCAGATATTGCTGATGCGTTAAAACTATTTATTATAATGCAGAATCAAATTCGGACCACTGATTTTAAATATGGTAGTTCCACTTTCTTTTACCGATTTTGGCAGTCATACTCGCAATCTAGCTCTCTACTATCATACTCAATACTTTGAGTTTCATATTCGTACCGGAATTAGGAAACAAGTACTTGTGTGTGTTGGCGTATGGTGGATCTGAATCTCATGCCCTACGTGCAGTGGAAGTTTAGAATTTTTGTTACATCGTGAACGGGTCATGGTGGTTGGACATGCTCATACGTATTAGAACAATCAACAAACAATGAACCACAATCATAGGGTGTTCTCGAATTGTTACCTTTGGAGATTGGCGCCCGGCTCCGACCAGTCCAGTTTAATGCGGAAATGGCTCTTCAACGGTAGAACCTCGATCAATCTCCTAATCAGGTCCACGATCGGTAGCCGAATTCCCTTACAAGCTTGCACTTGAAAGCCTTGCAAGTTGTTACAAATGGATCTCCTCAACAGGAGGGACGCACACGGTGAGTGTGGCGGCGGCGGAAGGGAGGGGACGACCGTCGAAGGACGACAGCGGCACGTGTCGCGGCGGCTGAGAGGAAAGGCCGGCTAGATTTAATAGGGTAGGGTTGTGTAAGACAAGATCTCCGACTCTTTCAAAATTATTACATAAGATAAAAAGTGATTGTTATTTGTTAACTCTCAAATCTAGTTACTAGTATATTTTTAAAAGTTAATCTGATAAAGAACTATGGAGCGACACGTATATATATATATATATATATATATGTATATTGTGTGTTTTTGGATATTTATTCCGTGCGTAACAGTTTTTTCAATCGAGTCTCAGTGATTAAAATATTTGCAAGCTTTCAGACGTCTGCTTATGCGCAACAGTTTTCAATTAAAATTTGTACTAATTATTTAATTTTTTTGCAGCACATTAATATTATAAATTTATGACGAATTTTAAATTTACTTGCGTCATAAATTTATTTTTTGGTCGAATTGTATAAATCTATCTTTTTAGATTTTTATCGTGGTCGAATGAGGTCAAGGAACAAGAAAACCTCCCGCTATGTTTAATTAATGACAGTGATATGAAAATTAATAAAATATTTATTTTGAAAGAATTAATTATCGATCTATAGAAATAATTTCCTCCCAATATATTACATTTATAATGTGAATGTCATTATTAAAAAATAAAATTCACATATCATGCACAGATGACAATTTCCTCCCAACATATTGATACCCGACCCAAATAAATAAGAGTATCGAGAGAATTTTTGGATTCAATCCAATAATCGGGTAATCAGGTATGAGAATTTTTTGGTTCCGCTATGGAGGTGGGCATGGCACGACTACTCATATGCGATCCGAATTCCTGAACAAATCAAAGTATATAAGACATGCACACAATTCTACATATGTAAGTTCCGTTGTTTTCTGCTAACATAGCATTATCAAATTCCAAGAATACAAAATATTTTTTAGGATAACACTTGTGTGAGATCGTATCACGACTCATATTTCGTGAGACGGATTACATCCATGAACATATTATTTTTATACTAAAATTGTTAATTTTAATCATAAATATTACCAATAAAAAAGTATTTTACTTATATTGTTGACCCCGGTCATGAAAAAATATTATTTATCTTTCATACTAAAAGCATTATTATATATAAATTTGGTCGATCTTCTTACAGATATAAATCCATGAAACCGTCTCACAAGGGATTTACTGTTTTTTTTTAAATATACCATAATCATATATAATAGATAACAATTTATATTATAAACATGAGTTTTATATATCATGTACCTATCAATATAAGTTTATTGTTAACTTCTAACTTTTAAATATAGGATTTTGTTATCCTAAAATTTAAAAAGTATGGTTTATTAGACCTTGCCGTTTACTCCGTGGTTAAATATAACAATTTGGTAATGAATCACTTTTTATTTTTAAGGACTACTATTACACAAAATATTTTGGGACCAAAATTATTGTGGTATACAAGTATGGACTAAATCATCATCTTCCTGAAGAACCCATTTCTATGATATTATTATCATTTTAATTAATAATATTAGAATTGGTTTTTTATATTTAGTTTTTTTTAAAAAAAAAACTTAAAGCATTATCAAATAAAATATATTTTTAGTTTTTTATGTCAAGCATGACAGCAAATTTAGCCTCGATTTTTGCTCGATCTAAAAGTAAGAAAAATCTTGTTGCTCGATCTAAAAGTAAGAAAAATCTTGTCGGCAGTTTTGTTTTTATGAACACGTACAATGCAGGTACATTATTATAATAACAATAATGTACAATTAAATTAAACATTGAAAATCGAGCTCAAATCCAATATGATATCCAAAATTCCAAATGAGACTAGGAGACGATTCTCTCATGCGACAAGAGTGAAATTATTCTATCTTATTTATAAAAATGTTATGGCCCAAGATGTGGGCGAAGAAATGAGATAAAAGATCAAATAAAATATTAGTATCTTAAAAAAAATTAGGGCGATGCTGTCATGCGTCATAAAAAAATATACAGAAGTGTAATTTTGATCAGTGTAATTTAATTTTATCAAATTTATGATTTTGGCAGATGTACATTTGCTTGGATAAATATAAATTTTATGTAATTGAAATTCCTTCCCTGCCGTATTAAAGTTGCATTTTAATCATTTTAGTGTTAATAAAATTCCCCCAAAATGGATATTTTTTAATCCACTTTGAAATAATGCCCACATCTACCCAAGTATCAACGTTATTTACGTTCACATCCCTAGTGTTTATGTATTCCACACTGATATCCGTTGCTTGTTATAATAAGACATAATTTGAGGCCCCTGATAAATGATGGATGGACTGCCCGTCTTGCATCATCCTTTTAATCTTCAGTGCGTTTTATTAGGGAAGCCTAAACATAAACGTTAGGCCCTGCGATTAGGGGTTGAATTCTGACCTATCCAAAAAAATTGTTTCGCTGTTAGTCGTTTAGCCACTGCTTCATCTTCTCCTAACATTTCGAGATCGTTGGCTTATGCATGACCTGGAATCACGAACAGCCGTTGTAGGACGCAGGGTGTGTGTTTGACGTAACCCAGCCGATACTTAAGTGAGATGATGACCCGAACATAGAATTGCAAGGGTGTAGATAAATAGTGTTGAGTGCAAAGGAGTGAAATATGAAGTGCTCCTGTGGTATTTATATGAGTAGGAGGGTCTTTTTCCGTGTTAGACAAACTCTAGAATACAAATTTCCTTAACTCTTGATTCGTTACCATATTTGATATGATTCACGATCACTATAGGTTTAGGATTCTTTCCTTATCCTGTGCATATTTTATATTTATCATTATGAGTCTTATCTCTTGAGCTTAGGCATTAAAAGTGTCGAAGTCAAGTCAGCTATTAGGGATAAGTTACACATGGGGCAAACGTTGTATCTTCGAGAGTATGCATGCCCGAGATCCTTTCAACTAGAGTCCTGAAGAGTATATGTAGCTCGAGATGATGAGGCCAAAATCATGGCAAAATTTGTTTTTGTTTAAAATTGGTTACTCTGAGATGTCATCAAATAGCCACTGAAGATGTTTTGTATTGAACGTTCACGATTTTGTGAGATTTTAATAAACGAGTTGCCTGTTTGGTTTCTCGAGATGATTTGGACCGTTGATGTTCAATAAGATACGACGGCCGATATCGTTTCCGTTCTTCTACAAATAAGGTTGCTCTCATGTACATTTTTATTTTCACTTTTTTTTATTGCGTCGCTAACCTATCAAAATTTCTTAGATTTCCCGAGCTATAATGCTCTCCATTTTCCCAATCTTGCTCACTTCTTTCTCCGATCCTTTCTAGTAAGTGAATTAGAGAGCCCATACATAGTTACCCCCATCTAGGGTAACTTTGGATCTCTTTCACAATAGATCAGTTCAGAGTAGTCAAAAATAATAAATAACATCAACTACTCATGTACAGATAAAGAACGACAAGTAAACAGAGTCAGAACTTTACATAAGCCTTTTGCAATTGCTAGAAACTTGTGTCCAACGTTTATATCAAAAGAGAGACTATAAATACAACTGTTGAAACAAATTCTAAGAGTGCGAGAAGGAAGAAGGGATAAAGGCAAGAGAGAAGAGCGTGAAAAGAGAAAAGAAAAGGAGTGTCTCAGTGCGGGTCGTCGAAATGAGTTGAAGATCTTTTAGATAGACGACGGTGTGTGAGAATATATTTGAGAGTATACACTGTAAGAGATTACATCCTCACAACACTTTCACTCACATATACGAGAATTGATCCGGGACAGGTTAAATGAGTGAAACACAATTTTTAAAGTTGTCTTCGCACAAAGACGCTAAACTTGGTGTATGTAGTATTTGTATAGAGACGTTAAAACATATACAGATCGAAGCCTAGGAGTCCAAAGGCAATGTGAAGTTCTAGCTGAGTTAGGTTTGTACAAGATGAAGTATGAATTGAAGCCTTCTAGTGAAGCCTTCCATTTCGGAGGAAGGAGAGATTTGGAAGCAGTGACTTTGAACTTCCAGGAACAAACTTCTATATACTTATTTACAGATTTGATTCACATGTTTGAAACTGTTTTAAATTCAATTTTTAGAGAGTATGTCGAGTATTCTTCTCGTGGTATTTCTAACCAAACTCGATATAACTTTCGGTATTCAAACGTTCAAGAACCAGAGTTATTGTGACTCTCATTCAGATCACGCACCCGTTTTTCTGTTCTGTCAGATAGCTTCTGTTATGCGTTGTTTGTTGTATTTTGAAATGCTTTTTAAACATGCGATCTGATCCCTTCAAAATCCTCCACAATCTGTAACAGTCCTAGCCAGATGACTCTAAACTCTTTCAGCTCCTTGTTATCTTGGAATTTTGCTCAAGTATTTATAAGTCTCGATCTCAACCTTCCTTCTTATGAAATTAATCCAGTAAGAAGATAGTGTTCGAGTTTATTTATGGGAATACAAGCTCTCATGAGGTTGGATGGGTACTTCTCCATGAGCTAGATGCTACCAGATCTGACGTGCAGCTGTCCGAGGGTCGAGATCAACAGTTCGAGGACAAGGCATGGCAGTCTGAGGACATGTGTGATAAGCTATAGGATTAGGGTTAGGTCTCTTGATGGGCTTAAACACTTATACTCGGCCCGAGAACTAGTTTGAAGCTCGTCAGCAACAAGTCCGCTAAAGTGTTATTGTTGAACTACCTGGATCCTTTAATTATGTATCTTTTTGTCTCCCCACATTTGATATATCTAATATCCATCAATTATTACAACTTACAGACAATTAGATTAATCAATATCTTTTATCTTCGAGAAATACGACCTTTATGGTCATGTCGGATTGTATCCACCTGCAGGTTTACATGGCAATCCTTAAGTTTCTCAAGGGGATATCATCAACCCGAATTATTGGGACATGGTTTTCTTTTATAATCAACATAACACCATACACACAATGTTAATACCCAATCCATCAACATTATTGACTCGTATATGAATCTCACTCATTGATGAATCAAAGCAATATACACTATACATATGTGCATGTTATTATATCCAGATTAAGAGAACGAGCATCCATAATATCAGAGGTGTTTGTTCTCTCATATAATCAGTATAAAGAGAATAATCCACGTGGTCATGTTCAATACAACATAAAGTGCACTGGTACAATCTTATAACCAAGACAGACTAATACTATATTACACTACAACCATGCCAATGGTTTGTCTAGATCCATTTAGGTTGTAAACAATTTCTTATATTCTATAAGGAGCTGACAATATGATCTTCTGTGTGACACCACACATCATATTATCTACAATATAGAATATTAGACACATGCATTATTAAATATAAAATGCAAACATTTGACCATGATTCTCATTCAAAATAAGGGAAATAAAGTCCATACAAAAGTAATGCTTTTAGTAATACAACCCCAACAACGTCATCCGGTCCAACAATATTAGTTCTTGGCGGATAAAAGCCTCCTTTCCTTTTCATGCTTTTATGGTTAGGTTTACCATAGAAATACCATAGATGCCCACGATGATCTGCTCCAAAGTAATATCCTTCCTCTTATGCTGAGTGAATTCTTGTAGTCTTTCCATGACTCAGGAAGCTTCTCGATCAATGCTCCTGACAGGAAAGACTCCGGAAATTGATACTTTCATTGGTTAATTCGGCCACGATGTTATGGTAGTCATGAGTTTGAGAAGATACCTCTTTCTCTTCCTTCATTTGAAAATTGAGGAAGTTTCCAATGGCATGCATACTTCTTTATTCAAGCATTCTCCACGATGTATTTCTATTCAAGAGAAGACCATATGTCTCTAGCATTTGTCTTGACACAGTAGATGTCAAACAACTCATTGGAAAGGGCATTGAGGATGATGTTCTTCAGTACGTCTGCATTTTCCCAATATTCCAAGTCGGTTTTGTATGTTGCACCGTTCTCCTCCATTGGTTTTTCAGTAGTTAGGACGGAGAACACTTGGAATTTTCAGAACAAACCTTGGTTATCCATCGTTTGAAATTTCCACCAGAGAATGGTTCAATGGGGGAGACGTCGGTGACTGATCTGGTAGCATTTAGAATTGCGGATGTGGATTCCATATCATTAAAATATTCTTTAGGTGGTTGGAAAATTTTATGATATGTTCGAACCTTTGCCGCATGAAAAAACAGAGAGATTCTCTGGAATATTAAGTTGATTCAGATTGAAGCGCGCGGAAGAACTGGAGTATTATTGCCTCCTCTAAGTAAATTATTTGATGTAACAGATCAAAACCAAATATTTCCCAGAATACAACAGTCTCATCTTGCTCGCTAATAGCACTGCTCGGAACAAAGCTTCCTTGAACTTTTCTAATATTTTTCACAGCGGGAAAGAAGAATGAATCTAGAAAAACTGTGTTTTGTTCTTCTATTTCTCGATATATATATAAACCTTTTGCAAAACGGTATGAAAATGCATTAATAAAATATTAATGTTGTGAATTAATCAATATCAGTTACTCGAAATAAATTTTCGGATATAGCACAAAAATAAGATGTTTGGCTTCTCCGAAAAACAGAATAAAACTGTTTGTTCGGAAAATTACTTTGCCGGATAAAAGATTTTTCGAGACAGAATTGAATTTCTTGATAAAATAATTTTTCCCGGTAAGATTTTGATGAAACCGAATTTTGCCCAGCCAATGAGCTGCCACCACGTCAGACCATCAGGTCGGAAGGTCGGGAGATCTGGAGGTCTGTCCTCTGGGGAAGAGCTGGAGGAGATCTGGAGATTTGGAGGTCTGTCTTCAAATAGTAAGCTGAGAAAGATCTGGAGATCTGGAGATCTGTCCTCAAGTAGTGAGCTGAGGAAGATCTGGAGGTCTGGAAGTCTGTCCTCAAGTAGTGAGTTGAAGGGATCTAGAGGTCTGGAGGTCTATCATCGGGGATGAGCTGGAGGAGATCTGGAGATCTGGAGGTCTGTCCTCAAGTAGTGAGTTGAGGGAGATCTGGAGGTCTGGAGGTCTGTCCTCGGGGGATGAGCTGGACGTCCTTCCTGCAATGACCTGCGACCACAGACACGGGTCAAAGGGCGTCGGGAGCCATCCCGACGAAGACTCTCCGATGCTTAAGTCAGCTCGGGTGATCGAGAGTATATAGATAATGCAGAGAATGAGTGTGCTGAATGTCTTGTAAAATAAGAAATACCTGGATATTTATAGGAGAGCCGAGGGGTTGCATGTTGTATTACCTGGGTAATCATGTGCAGGGATGGATTTAGCAGACATCACGTGTACGCTACCCCATCACATGTACGCATGGATTGATCTTGCAGCTTTGTCAGTGCACTAATCATGAGTTATTCAAGAGGGCCAAGTTGTTGTGATATGTAACTATCATAGCAGACCTCTTGCCTTGAGGTCATGTCGGCAGAGCGGTGCTCGTGCAGACTCGTCACACTTCGAGGTCCTGAGGTGCACTCTCGGGTAAAGAGATCTTCCTGCAAGAGCTGAAGTCTTCCTGCAAGAGCTGAGTGTCTTCCTGCAAGAGGTCTCCCTGAAAGAGTTGAGGTCTTCCTGTAAGAGGTGAGGGCCAAGATGAAAGATTACCGGTGGCGTTTTAAAATGAGCTCTTTCCTCGGGTCCCGAGGTGGAAATTAATAGCGATATCAAATTTGTTTTCCGGATATTGAAGGAAGTTTACCACTTATATGATTCACCGCTCAAAAGTCTTCCGATTACTGAAATTCACACACACGGTGAATTTCCTCCACATAATGACTCTGCTTACTTCACCAGATAAACATCATCAATCGGATAAATAATTTATATGCTCAAATGAAATTTGAACGGATAAATAAAGGGTAAATTGGTGATAAATACCTTTTCAGAAAGAAAA
>KQ991617.1:1791-23592 GCA_001598015.1 Dorcoceras hygrometricum
CGGAAACAACGGGAATTCACCGGAATAGCTCACGGTGAACAGTGCTCTAGGGTTCGAAGAACAAAGAACGAAAGGCTGGAAATTTCTAAGTATGGGAACTGATATCACAAATTCGAAGACCAAGTCTTCCTTAAATAATTCCCACCACTGCTGAAATCTTAAAAACAATCCACCGACAAAAATCAGTCGACGCCTTCTCTTCAACAAACGAACCCGCTGCTGCCAGCCGCAACGATAGCAAAGGCCTTGTAATACAGATCAAAACGGCGTCGCAATAACTTATCAAAAAGACGTAAATGACGTAATCTTAGCTGCCAACAGCTGAACATCCAGTCGCAAGAACAAAGCAACGCATAACGCTACTCTCAGCTGATACCAGCAGCAACATCAAAACGCAGCGTTGCAACTAACTCAAACGACGTCGCTCCACTGACGTCATCATAGCTGGCAGCAGCTCTCGCTAAATATCAGCAGCAAGCTACAGTGACGTTCTAACACCAACAGATACTCTTACGTCACTTGCACCTCAAAACGATGTCGTATAGCGCTCATCACAAAAACACGCTAATTTCCCCAACGACTGGTTCCTACGCTACCTTCTGGCAGACTTCTCCATAGTAGATATATGCTCTCTAGCGAAACGGCGTCGCTTCTACTAATCTAAATGATGTCGTTTCAAACCAATCCAACTGCTGTCGACAGCAACCAAAACAAAGAACAATACGCACTAAGCTACCAGCAGCAGAGCTTACGTCAGCGACTTCAATGCCAACATAAAGCATGACGTCATCAGAGCTGCTATCAGCAGATACCTCTAAACCCAAAATTACGAAAATCTCCAGAATTACTCTAAGGAGGGAAATCGACCCGAAAACACAATTCAAACATACAAACAGAGATTCTAAACCAACAAAATCTCTAAACAACCGACAGAACCTCTATAAATCGATTAATTCCCTCGATTAATCTCAATTAGCAAATCCAGGTCTCACATTTTCTGCCAAGGATCTGCAAAGGGTATTCCTGATAGCTCAACGACTGATCTAGCTCAACCTCGTCAGTTCCAAGCACATGAGACGGATCTGGCTTATATTTCCTCAACATCGACACATGAAACACATCGTGAAGAGAGGACAACTCTGACGGCAACAACAACCGATACGCTAAAGGGCCAATCCAAAATTAGAGCTACTATCAGCAGATACCTCTAAACCCAAAAATTACGAAAATCTCCAGAATTACTCTAAGGAGGGAAATCGACCCGAAAAAACAATTCAAACATACAAACAGAGATTCTAAACCAACAAAATCTCTAAACAACCTATAGAACCTCTATAATTTGATTAATTCCCACGATTAATCTCAATTAACAAATCCAGGTCTCACAGATTCAACCACTGAGGCTGAGTACATCGCAGCATCAGCTGCTGCTAAGGAGGCGGTTTGGATAAGGAATTTCGTCCAAGAGTTGGGCGTCATTCCTGATGGAGTTGGTCCAGTCCCGGTGTACTGCGACAACACGGGTGCCGTTGCGCAAGTAAAGGAGCCTAGGTCTCACCAAAGATCCAAACATATACTGAGGAAATTCCACATAATCCGGGATATTGTGGCTAGAGGTGACATTGCAGTTGAGAGAGTCGCCACTGCGGACAACATTTCTGATCCACTTACGAAGCCCTTGCCAGGACCGTTGTTTGAAAAAAATCGCGAAACAATGGGATTGCGTCTGATGAGTAGTTGGCTATAGGGCAAGTGGGAGATTGTTAGAGTAGATACCCAACTAGCCAACTTGTGGCATGTGGGTTTATAGACTCTTGTATGAAACGATCCTTATATATGATATTCACACATATTCATGGCATTCTTTATCTTCATTATGATTATATAATATTTACAATTGTGTTGGATAAAGACCTAGAATGCACCATAGTGTATGTTAGATGTGATAGTGGGTATGACGGCTATCATAAGCACATCTAATAGTCACTGTGTATTCTGAACTCGTTCCTAGTCGATTGGGCCGTCAAAATGAGGATAAGGCCGCCCGAGCTCGAGACTAGCTTCTGCGATGTGAAGTACCATGGTTTCATTGGTAGGGAAAATTGTGATGTTCTGAGCATGCATATGGATAATGACCTGGTGATCTATCGAACTACCCTCGTTCGGACTTTCCAAGTGGTTACCATTTGTCGAGTGGATAAGTCCGAGGTCTTGGTTGTACTGATTAGTCCTCATGACTCGAAACGTTATTGAGACTCTACATGAAAGGCTTCTCACTTTGACCTATTTTCCGACTCACTTGGGGTCATTAGGCGGCGGGATTGGGTGAGATCCCGATGCATGTAGGAGTCGATGCTTCGTTGCCGAGGATTCACCGCTCGCTCTCATGCGTGGATATCCTATGCTATCTGAGGGGATAATAGTGTATAAATCTCTGGCCATAGTACTAGAAGTGTTTTTGGTAAATGGGTTTACCTAGTAACACTCATGATGTAACTATTCGATCTCCAAGATGTATGCATAGCTATCGGATCTCTAGAGACTCTCGATTTAGCAATGGTCGTTGATCTGATCGGGATATATGTGTTGAAAGGACCGTACTGTACGCTAACCACGACCAACTGGTTCTTGCAGGCACTATCAGTGATTCCTAGGGGATCATGGGGCGATGTTTCTAGGCGCTTTACCATGATCCGATGGGCAAGTCCAAAATCGTGATTTCGGAGCCGCAATGTTTGCGGGCTCACGACTAGCTGTATCCCTGAAACATTGAGGGTCACACAAGTACTGGATTCATGATTCCCGCACGGAAACTGAGCTCAATGTGTTGAGCATAGGAAGAGGATTTTAGGGAGTGCGACTTCTTAAAAGTCAACAGGGGTCAAATTGCGATTTCCCGCTGTTGAGGGGCAAAACTGTCATTTTGGACTAAGTAACCTGAAAAATTGTTTTCGCATCGTAATATTCAGTTTTGGAAACTGAGTCGATCGGTCTGATCTGATCTTCGATCGTAATTATGATGAAACCACGATGATGCAGATGAACCGAATGTTCATATATTGGACTGGGCCCGCCCCAGGTCCAATGGGCCGGTTCAAACCCATCATACCTATACTTAGTATTGACCTAGGGCAACTAATGAAGTATTATCTCACATAACCCTAGCCTCCAAGCTCCAACAACCGCCGTCCCCCCTCCTCTCAAACCTCACACACGGCCGCCGCCCACCGCCGCGCCTCCGCCGCGCCGCCGCCGTCCGTTTGTCGTGTGATCGGACTTGTTTCGATCACCATGACGAGGAGATTCCGTCCGTGGCAAAATCCATCAAATCTTCTAGTGCAGATTGACGGAGGAAGATTGATTTCGATCGTGGACCTGATTGACGATCTACCACCGCCTACAGTTTGAAGTGCCGGTTTCCTCGTGAAACTGGTCGGAGCCAGGCGCCTAGACGCCAGCAAGGTAACTATCTACGAACACCCTATGTATGTTTGTAGATTTCTTTGAATGTATTGAACACTTTCCGGGCAAATTTTTGTTTTCCGCTGCGCCCCGGGAAGTGGGATCCGGATCCGCCACCGCTATTCCAACATGTAACCTTCTCCAGCCAGAAGTCACATTTACGCAAACAACTGTTTATTCTTCAAAATTTGAAGCACCGTCCTAAGATGGTCCGCGTGCTCAGATCTGGTCTTGGAGTACACTAAGATATCGTCTATGAAAACAACCACAAACTGATCCAAAAATGGTTGGAAAACTCTATTCATCAAATCCATAAAAATGAGGGTGCATTGGTAAGTCCAAAGGGCATTACTAAGAACTCATAATGGTTATAGCGTGTTTTAAAGGTAGTCTTATAGATATCAACTGGCTTAATCTTCAATTGTGGTAACCAGATCTCAAGTCGATCTTAGAAAAGACTATTGATCCTTTCAACTGGTCAAACAGATCCTCAATCCTAGGAAGGATATATTTATTCTTAATAGTCAGCTTATTCAATTCCCGATAATCTATGCACAACCTCAAACTCCCATCTTTCTGCTTAACAAACAAAGACAGGAGCTCCCCATGCTGACGTGTTCGGCCTAATGAAGCCCTTATCCAACAGATCTTGGATCTGTTCCTTTAATTCCCTCATCTCTGACGGAGCAAGGTGATAGGGTGGTCTGGATACAAGTGCCTCTCCTGGCACTAAATCGATAACGAATTCCAGCTCTCGGTCTGGTGGTAGTCCATGTATATCTTCTGGGAAAAATTCAGTAAACTCATTCACTACCTCCACATCTAAACGTTGGGGCTTAATAATCGTAGCTAAGGACAATAGGTTTGCCAAAAATCCTATCCCACCTTTAATTAAACATCTTTGAGCCTTAAGAGCTGATATAATGCGTGGAATCCTCCAAATCTGGTTGGCTTCAAACGTGAACGGGTCTCCTCTGGGTGGGTTGACCACTACTGTTCTGAACTTAAAGTCAATTACTACCCCAGACTTGGTTAACCAGTCCGTTCCCAAAATCATATCGAACTCAGGCATAGGTAGCACAATCAAATCTGTGGTAATCAAACTCCTTTGGAGCCTAAGTTCCAAATCTCGAAACAGATCATGGGACACTAACTCTTCTCCTGAGGGTACCGTTACGCAAAAGCCTATAGTTACTTGGTCAGGTCTGATGGGTAACTTCTTAGCAAACTTGGCTGCTATAAAATAATGGGTAGCACCTGAATTTATCAGTGCTATGGAGGGCATACCAGCAATCAAGATCTTACCCGTAACCACCATCGAATCTAGGTTGGCTTGCTCAACTGTCATCAAAAAATATCTACTAGTCACCAGCTGCTTTGAATTTGGGCAATTCTTAATAACATGCCCTCGCATACCCAATCTATAGCAGACGTTCTGACCAAGTCTGCATGGGCCAGGGTGATTCTTCTGGCACTTGGGACACACTGGCCTGTTGTTGGTAGCAGGAACTTCACTAATGGGTTGGATTGGTAGGGGGTTCTGCTCTTGGGGTCTCTGCTGGTTCTTGTTCTGTTTCTTGAACGGCTTCTGGTCCTTCTGTTGGAAGGCCTGTCAATTCTGCTGCCTCTCTTCTTCCACATCTTTCCAATCTCTCTCAATGCGCAGGGCTCTATCTACTGCTTCTCTGCAAGTTCTTGGCACAAATAGCCCAACATTCAGCTTGAATGTAGGCTTCAATCCCTCCACAAAGTGGCTCAACTTCTCCACGATATCATTTCCAGTAAGAGGCACAAACTGACACCCTCTTTCGAACATCCGCACATACTCCTGTACGGTCATACTTCCTTGTTTCAAAGTGAGAAACTCTCTCTTCAATTCAGACCTCTTGTCTGTCGTGAAGTATTGATCGAAGAACACCCGCTTGAAATCTCCCCATGTAATATTTGCCAAATTCACAGATAACTTTGCTCCTTCCCACCAGATCATAGCATCATCCCTTAACATATAGATAGCGCACCTAGGCCTATCCAAATCTGGAATCTGGAGATACTCAAAAATGACCTCCATCGACTTGATCCAGCTCTCAGCAGTCAGAGGATCTGTTGTACCACTAAACTCCTTCGGTTTCTATCTTCGAAACTTCTCCTGTGGATCATCGTAGCTTGGTCCCCTATTGCTAGATTTTTCCTTCTTCTATCTCGCCCCATGTGCTTGTCACTGAGCCTTGCTCCAAGTGATCTTACAGCACAACGAAAATAGAAGCTTGGCATCTGCCTGAGACTCGCGCATCCCGACAGTTCATCAAGCGAAAAACCGGTTCTATAAAAAAACAAATCTGGCCTTCACAAAATAAGTTTCTCAAAAACTTTAAAACATTTAAAACATAGCACATGTGTTTTAAAATCAATGCTCGTTCAAGAACAAACCTGATACCACTTGATGGTCCGTTTATAGATTAGGATCACTAAGATATCAGCAGCAAGAGCGCGTTTGAAAAGCATTCGAAATTTTGCTCGCTGCTGATAACACTTTGGAGCTGCAATAGCTCGTTGTTCTTGAACATCTAAAAAAATACTCTCCAAGAGCACCGGAGACAGATCTGGTATGATTTAAAAATCATGCGGAAAATACCAGAACTGAATCCTATATTTTAAAATGACTCAAACAGATTTATGTACAACATAAATCTGTTCGAGACTTGTGCTTGTGTGCTGCTGATTTGTTATGCGATGCTAAGTAAAAAGCAAGTTCTGATTTGTGCGTGCGTGCTGAATGCGCTATGCGTGTATGCGTGCTAAAATGCTAAGTAAAATATGCAATACTGAAAGATTAAAGAACACGATACTCAGCAGGTTTGTTTATGGAAGTTCGGATATCAATATCCTACATCTCCCCTTCTTCCACCTCGGAAGGCTCCACTAGAAGATGACTCCACAAATGCACAACAGCCTCAACTGTGTGACTGACTACATACACAAGAGTTTTACGTCTTCATGCTTGGACGGGAACTGTGAACAGATTTCGAGATTCATTCACAAATAGATGTGAATGAATCCGGGTGTGTGAGATTGATACAATGTAGCTCTCAAACTCTCTGTTTTTCTCACACACGAGGGACATGCTCTAACAAGCTAATCTAGACTCAGCAATCGACTCTCGTGAAAAGCTCTTCTCTAATGGCGGTCGACTGCTTCGTCTATCTCTACATTTTTCCCTCTGTTGGTGCACTGTATATTAAAAGTAATTCTACTACAGTATGTAGTTGCACCAACGTCGTCTCTCAACTGGACGAACGACAGACCTCTTCTTAAATGGCGTCGCCTCGAATATATAGCCTCTGTAGAATTTCTTCCCGTTGGAAAGCTTCCAAAACTATTCAGCGCTTCAGATGGCTATATTGTCTTCATTCTATTTTAGTGCAACGCTCCTCTGTAAATTACCGACAAGGGAACAGTACTTGTGTCCTTTTCTTTTGCAGGCTTCTTGTCGCTTTCGCCATTTGAATTGAGCTCAGCAGTTGACATCCATCTTTGATAACTCTTCGTAAGTTGTCAACTGCTTAGCTGCTGATTTATCACCACGACTGCTGCACTTTGCTACTTCTACAATTCTTTGCGCCTGGGAACCAAGTCGACTGAATATGCAAAGCTTGCGACTGGTTGAGTAGCAACAGCTGATTCAAATACGCTCTCGACTGGATGCTGCTGATGCTTGCGTCTGGTTCATTAAAAGCTTCGCCTGAATCTTCTTCAACAATAGATTTATCTTCTTGCGTCTGGATGCTCAAACACTGCGTCTGGAATTCTTTGCGTTGCGACTGATTCCTCTGCTGAAATATCAACGCAAAGTCTTCTTGCTGAATCTTTAGCGCAAGAGCAAAACGCTGTCGTATCAACTTATGTAAACGACATCGTTTTGCTATCGCTATCTCCAAATAGCATCTGCTGATGTACAATAGCTCTCTGCTGAATTTCCTCCTCTATGACGTCGCTTCTCTTTTGCGTCTCTCTTCATCTGCTGAATCTCAACACGACGTCGCTTCTCCTCTCGCGCTTTGCTTCATCTGCTGATAGCCAACTGCTGATTGTGATGACATCAAGGCTGATGTCATCACAGCTCATACCATATCTAGCGCCTCTTCTGATCTGCTGAATCTTCATCTGCTGATCACTGTAGCTTCCTGCTGAATGATGACGTCACTGATGAAGTCATCTACACTTTACGCTCCAGCTAATCTTCTTCGTTCCAGCTCCAGCTCCAGCTCCATCTTGCGATTCTTCTTCTTCTTGAATGGCGACTGTTGATAGATTCATCAACAGTACTTATATCTTTGCGACTGCTAACAGATTCATCAGCAGTACTTATAACTTGAATCTTTTTCTTCTTCTCCAGCTGCTAAAATGCTAAGTAAAATATGCAATACTGAAAGCTTAAAGAACACGATACTCAGCAGGTTTGTTTATGGAAGTTCGGATATCAATATCCTACATCTCCCCTTCTTCCACCTCGGAAGGCTCCACTAGAAGATTTGATCTTACAACTGCGTGTACAGACCCAATCCCACAGCCAGCAGCTGTGAGAACTCCTAGACTCCACAAATGCACAAACAGCCGCAGCTGTGTGACTGACTACATACACAAGAGTTTTACGTCTTGAATCTTTTTCTTCTTCTCCAGCTGCTAAAATGCTAAGTAAAATATGCAATACTGAAATCTTAAAGAACACGATACTCAGCAGGTTTGTTTATGGAAGTTCGGATATCAATATCCTACATCTCCCCTTCTTCCACCTCGGAAGGCTCCACTAGAAGATGACTCCACAAATGCACAACAGCCTCAACTGTGTGACTGACTACATACACAAGAGTTTTACGTCTTCATGCTTGGACGGGAACTGTGAACAGATTTCGAGATTCATTCACAAAAGATGTGAATGAATCTGGGTGTGTGAGATTGATACAATGAAACGCTCAACTCTCTGTTTTTCTCACACACGAGGGACATGCTCTAACAAGCTAATCTAGACTCAACAATCGACTCTCGTGAAAAGCTCTTCTCTAATGGCGGTCGACTGCTTCGTCTATCTCTACATTTTTCCCTCTGTTGGTGCACTGTATATTCAAAGTAATTCTACCACAGTATGTAGTTGCACTGCTTCATCTTCTTTTCTTTTCCCTCTGTTGGTGCACTGTATATTCAAAGTAATTCTACTACAGTATGTAGTTGCACCAACGTCGTCTCTCAACTGGACGAACGACAGACCTCTTCTTCAATGGCGTCGCCTCGAATATATAGCCTCTGTAGAATTTCTTCCCGTTGGAAAGCTTCCAAAACTATTCAGCGCTTCAGATGGCTATATTGTCTTCATTCTATTTTAGTGCAACGCTCCTCTGTAAATTACCGACAAGGGAACAGTACTTGTGTCCTTTTATTTTGCAGGCTTCTTGTCGCTTTCGCCATTTGAATTGAGCTCAGCAGTTGACATCCATCTTTGATAACTCTTCGTAAGTTGTCAACTGCTTAACTGCTGATTTATCACCACGACTGCTGCACTTTGCTACTTCTAAAATTCTTTGCGCCTGGGAACCAAGTCGACTGAATATGCAAAGCTTGCGACTGGTTGAGTAGCAACAGCTGATTCAAATACGCTCTCGACTGGATGCTGCTGTTGCTTGCGTCTGGTTCATTAAAAGATTCGCCTGAATCTTCTTCAACAATAGATTTATCTTCTTGCGTCTGGATGCTCAAACACTGCGTCTGGATTCTTTGCGTTGCGACTGATTCCTCTGCTGAAATATCAACGCAAAGTCTTCCTGCTGAATCTTTAGCGCAAGAGCAAAACGCTGTCGTATCAACTTATGTAAACGACATCGTTTTGCTATCGCTATCTCCAAATAGCATCTGCTGATGTACAGTAGCTCTCTGCTGAATTTCCTCCTCTACGACGTCGCTTCTCTTTTGCGTCTCTCTTCATCTGCTGAATCTCAACACGACGTCGCTTCTCCTCTCGCGCTTTGCTTCATCTGCTGATAGCCAACTGCTGATTGTGATGACATCAAGGCTGATGTCATCACAGCTCATACCATATCTAGCGCCTCTTCTCATCTGCTGAATCTTCATCTGCTGATCACTGTAGCTTCCTGCTGAATGATGACGTCACTGATGAAGTCATCTACACTTTACGCTCCAGCTAATCTTCTTCGTTCCAGCTCCAGCTCCAGCTCCAGCTTGCGATTCTTCTTCTTCTTGAATGACGATTGTTGATAGATTCATCAACAGTACTTATATCTTTGCGACTGCTAACAGATTCATCAGCAGTACTTATAACTTGAATCTTTTTCTTCTTCTCCAGCAAGCTCCTCAATTCCTGTACCAGCTGGTTCATCATTTCTCTTTAGCACTTGCAGCTGGTTGTCGTCGTTTCAGCTGGTTCATCATGCTCCAGCTGATTCAACTTGGCCTCCGCCTAATTGCGAACAACTGAATCAACTCTGGACGTCTCCATCGCTAATTCAACTGCTGATTCCATGAACACCAAACCAACTGCTGATAGATAATATTGAACCAACTGCTGGACATATTTATCAGCTTCTGATTGTCTTCTTTGTTTCTAAAACCTGTACGCTTAAGTGAAATTGTTAGAAACACAATAATAGGTTTTGTGTAATTCAAAACATAATTAGGATCTGTCAAAACAGATCCAACACTTAGGTCTGTGGCGCTTGATCAAGCTACATTTGAATTCAGTTACTGTATGGAATGTTGCCCAATATGAAGGGGCAACTAATTCTTTCGACAGCTGCTCACCCTTTCAATATGACCGTCTGTTATCTATGCCACAAATCCTTTAAAACTGAACATTTCTTCCTGTAAACAAACATTTGATCGAAATCAAATCAGAATTCATCAGGGTTCACTTCTTTTTAAAACTCGTTTCTCTATAAAATCTCACTCAGAATCAGATTTGGCTACTGGGAAGATACCACTGGAGTGAGAACAGATTTGGCTAACAAAAACAGTACTCGGGTACAAAACAGATCTTAGTCATAGAAAACAGATTTGACTATCGGGATGGTATCGCTAACATTAAAACAGATGGGACTATGGGAACGGTGTCGTTAGCGTTAAATAGACTTGTCTATAGAAATGGTATCGCTAGCGTTGAAGTAGATTTGGCTATAAAGTAGTAGCGCTAGCATGAAACAGATTTGGCTTCAGATTCGGTATCGCTAGCGGGAAAACAGATTTGACTGTAGAAAATAGTGTTTAGGTACGAAACAGACTTCATATATGGGAAACATATTTGACATGGGAAAATCAGATTTGACCATATAAAATAAAGAGGTCGCTAGCGTAGAAAAACAGATTCGGCTATAGAACTAGTGCTGCAGCATCACGAACGACATCCCAGATACCAGCTCTGCCTATCTAACCGGGAAAAAATCCCGATTTGACCAGCATCGCCGACTACTCGGAGTCAAGTCTAGACGCCGCCATGCACCAGAAAGAAGAACTTCATAATCATAAATATATCTTAAATCTGTGCTGCTCAGCGTTTTAAAACAACAATATCTATACATAACATGTTGAAGAGTTTTAAAGTAGAAATCAACTCTTTGAACCCGATTGTCCATTTTCGTAATCCAAGCAAGATCATAAACATGGCAATAACTTGGACGTAAAACAGGCAAGCAATCACAGATTTGAGGAAAAATGATATATGCTTTAATGGTGTAGCAAAGAATCATCTTTTACTTGCCTTAAAATGGAAACACGAAGAACAGCTAGTTTCTGCAGACGATCTCCTCAAGCACCAACGACGAGATCCTTAGAGAATTTTGAGAGAACACAAGAAATTCTTTGCAAGTAAAATGAGTTCTATCTTCATGAAATCAATCATATATAGGATTATGATTAGTAGTAGGTGAAAGCACTCGAGTAGGCATGGTTACCATACCAACTCTTTGTCCTTTAAAAAAGATTTGCTAAAAGATCCCTACTACTATTTAAATTTTGAAATTGATACAAGCACTTTTTTAAACAAGTTTTCCCATCCAAAGTATTTTTATTTACAAAGAAAATCTGAACCAGCTCGAGTTGTGCTTGGGGCGAAATCAGTCCGAAAACCTTCTGAATCGTGTCTCAAATCTGAAATAAAGGAATCAGCTTTAAATAAATAAAATGAACAAAAGCGGAAATCTGAATGCTCGAAATATCAAAATGGCCCTTTGAAACGAACTAGACTCTAGAAATTATTTTTTTTAAAACATGTGCGGAATGCTTAAACTTAAAGTGTGGCTCGTTTCCTTTAAAAGCATTTCTAACTCATTTCTCCAAAAATACTTTAAGTATAAATAAAGGAATATTTAAAAATGTTAAAACATCCAAACGGAATAATAATCATCTTAGTAAAAATACTGAAAGTAAACATGTTTAAAACCAACATCTAACTGTATCATCTCAAAAATAACATCGCTGTGGTCAAGGGGTACTGCTGCAACAGGCACTCAGATGTCCTCACCGCCAGTCGGTGTAAACTCAGCAGGATCATCACCTGCACCATTTAAACCTAATGAGCCTAGAGGCTCAGCATGCTCTATCGTATATCATAACAAAGTACATAGTAATAAAATCGCATGCAGGCACATACTTGTAATAAAATAACGTTAAAAACATGAATGCGTGCATGATCTTAAAACATTGCTTCATACATTTCATATCGTACATACGTAACATAAACATAACATAACATGAAAAGCGTATGAGTCGTATCAGTGAATGTGAGCGGGCGTGTGACTGATCAGTCGAATAACCAATGTCCGTGGCGGTGTGGTTCACCCGACCTCGAGCCAGGATCCCTATATGTCACACCTCTATGCTTGCCACTTCACCATGTCGTGATCACATGGATCCATAGGCTCATAATCATACATTAAAACAGGGATCCACGGGCCCGGCTATCTCCCATCATTAAACTTTGCCACATCACTTCAATCCCTTGGGTTTTATCTTAAAAGAGATATGCCTGATCGTTTCGTAAAATCTCATGATGCGTGCATTTCTTAAAATCATGCAATTTAAGAGCTTAGCCCGTCAATGTATATTTAATCATTTTCTTTAAAACATTTACGTACATAGAATACTACATATATAATTAAATATACACTTACGGGCTTCTACATTTTTTTACTTCGATCAAGGACTGGTTGAGGAGCCCGGCCCACCTAGACTAAACACCACTCTTAACTTGGTCGATGAAACGAATGTTCACCCCTTTTTAGAATTTTTTTTGCCTATTTTCTTTAAATTTTGATTTATTAAAATCAAGGCTAATTGTCTAATTAAAATCAATTTTGACTTCTTAAAATCAATTTGGACTTATTAAAATCGATTTTGACTTTTAAAATCAATTTAAATCAATTTTGACCCCAAAAGCCGATTTTGACCAAATTAAATCCCAAAGAATCGATTTTGACGTAATTAAAATTTCAAAGGTCCCAATTATGACTGAAAACTTAAAAATAAGCACAAATTTAATTATTTTAAAAGTTTGACTCAATTTTAAAACATCTGGCTATTTTCTTTAAAATTGGACCTTTGACTTAAAATTAAAAGAACAGTTCCATAATTAAATAACTCGGACCAACTTTAAAATATTTTGACTCGAGACTCGGCTAATCGACCCGGTCCAACCAAACCAACCAAACCGATTCAATTGAACCGAACCAACCACCAAAAATCCTAATCCCATGCAATGTTCACCTCGACGCCGCCGCCACAAACACACGTCGACCTCCCTGCTCCGGCCACCCTGGCCGGAGCCCCATCGGCTGCACCACCCCCAGGTCCAGCCGGTGCCATAGGAACCAACCACGGCCCCAACCGTGCTCCACACCTCATGAACGACGCACCTGAATCGGGCAGCCCACCCATGGCATGTGATACGTGCGGCCGCACGTCAAGTCCCGATCCAGCCATGATCTAGCCAACTTATCATGACCTATGGACCATCATGAACCTCCTAGGACCCTCACTCATCGATCTAGCCATGATCCATGACCCCTGGACCTTTCACAAACCGAAACAACATGAGATAAAGTCGAGAAACGTGAAAGCACTTTCGTGTCATGCATGAAACTTGAACAAGGAGATATAGATCTGGATAAAACACATTCAATTCACACCAATTTTCATGAAAAACAGTCTAATATAGTTTAAATGGTGAGAAAATAAGTTGATATCACATGCTTGGTTTGGTTGGAGTAGAGATTTTCGAGTTACCAACGTTGTAGACGTGAGATCGGGACACCACCGGCTTTGGATCGCCAAACTTGACCAAGAATGGAGGAAATTTCGAAATTTGTGCTTGAGGGGTAGGGGAGGATGGCTGGTTGATGTTTTAGGGAGGCTAGGTTTGATTAAACTTGGTGTTTAGGAATAATACAATGTGACACAAATGCCCCCTATGATTTAATTAAGTAAAGAAAGTGGAAAATGACATGCTAGCCCCTCTATTTAATTGAAAAGATAATTAAAACTCTATCTTGGCTCTAAATATTAAATATTTTCGAAATCAAGGCCTCTTAAAATTTTAAAACACCTTAAAACTCAATATACCAGCCTTATAAGAGAAAAACGGGTTCCCCTCCAAAATAATCATAAAAACTCAAATTTATAGAAATTGTTGCTTAAAATAAAATAATTTCATTCTTAAAAATCCCATTGCTTAAAATCTCAAATTATTTTCATTCCGGTCGGCCCTAATCTCGTCCACGCGTTTGTAACTCAAGCAGGCTGAAAATAACACATGCATACCATGCAACATAAAATCATAAATAAATCATATAAAATGGCATGTAATCATCTAAAAATATTTTTCCCCCTAGTCATGCACTCATTTATATGTACTCAGGAATTTCTATGCGTTACAACTTGATGGTCCCAGAAATAGGATCAATAAGTAAATAGGAGTTCAGAAGGGGGGGTTGAATGAACTCCTTCGATTTTTGAAATCTTTTAAAATGTTTTGCAGCACGGCTTAACTTAAGTCCGAGTTACCAGACTTAAGGTATCTCAGTTTTATGCAAGTTTCTCGGTTAACTTGAAAAGTGCGGAATAAAACCGATTGAATTGTGAACAGTAGATGAACACAATATATAAGTGCAGTATGTAGAAGATGAGGGTTCAGATTTTGTTTCTGGAAGTTTGGATATAAATATCCTACGTCTCCCCTTCTTCCTCCTCGGAAGGTATCACTTGAATATTTGCTGATTACAGGCCTTCTGCAAACAACCGATCACCGAGCCTCGCTCAAGGTGAACTCCTAGTATCTCACAACAATCCAAAGCAGACGCAGCTGCTGGTTCTTACAACACTTGTATATTTTTCGAACCGCTTCACAAAGCCAGTTCGTTACAGACTCCATTGATTTAACAATTAATACAGAGCTATGAGTACTGTAAAATCTCTAGTTTCTTAAACAAAGAAACTCGATTCAAGGAATGAACCAGAGATTGAAACTTGAAGGTATAACAATGAATATCAACGAATGAAGATTTCGAGTGGTTGAGCTTTTTGAATGCTTTCAACGAAGTATAAGCTCTAGAGAGATTTTGACAGCGTGACCGCAATCGATTCAAGGAATGAACCAGAGATTGAAACTTGAAGGTATAACAATGAATATCAACGAATGAAGATTTCGAGTGGTTGAGCTTTTTGAATGCTTTCAACGAAGTATAAGCTCTAGAGAGATTTTGACAGCGTGACCGCAATATGATAATGGTGAAGGATAGTTTCTTCAATCCAGCTCCTGGTATTTATAGGCTTCGATTGCAACGGTCATAAATGCTTCAAAGGAAAATAAATCCCGTTTTAATAACTGTAAAATAGTACGCCGTAATTACTGCTCCACTACAAGGTAAAATTCCCATTGACAGATGTATTTCCATTTCTGTGCAAACAATGAAAAACGGCCTCTGTACATCGTACTATTTATCCAAAATAATACCTACATTGTCTCCTTAATTCCAGGAAATAGTACGATCCTGATGATCTTTTCTATTTTGAGTATACGATCGTATTTGAATCAATTTAAACTTGCGCGTGAAATTACTTTGATAACCAGCTCTAACTCCATCATCGTTGATAATGATACTGCGACTGGAAAAACAATTGAAAGAATTCAACTGTTGACCCATGTGTGTTTTTCCATCGACTGGTCCTTCGTAAAACCAAACGACTGATTTTCTGGTACGAGGGCAAAACGTTGTCGTATCAACTTATTCAAGAGACATCGTTTTGCTATCATCAAATATCACCGGCTGGTTAATGTTCACTGTAGCCATCTGCTGAAATATATTAACTATTGAAGTGACCAACTGTCTGCTGATTTACTTTAAAGAATACATCTGCTGAAATACCAATGCACAAACTCCATCGGCTGAATCCTAGCGGTAGCCCAAAACGCCGTCGTTTCAACTTATCTAAACGCTGTCGTTTTGCATTCTCCAATGGAATATTATAATGCAACTGCTGATTCTCTTGAAGAACTCTTTCTGCTGATTATCCTGACTAGTTCAACTGTTGATATATAAATGTGCACTCCAACGACGTCGTTCCAACTTACTCGAACGGTGTCGTTTTGACTACTTCGAACGCTGTCGTTTTTGCAATCCTTAGCAAAACACGCTAATTCTCAAATGCTTGCGTTCGAACCTAATACACCTACTGAAATCAAACCATCGACTGATTGCAAACCATCCTGAATTCCAACGAAAAGTCCAACTGCTAAAATACACCACGTCGACTGAAAATGATCTCCTGTTAAATTCTTGTCTTATTTTGTTATCACCAAAACTAATAAATTTTGTCCTAACAATTTCCCCCTTTTGGTGATGAAAAAACTTAGAAGCCGAGAAAAATAAATATGCAAAGATAAATTGCACACGGAGTGCTGGAATCAAATTTCATTGATTGAAGATAAAGTACTAGTACAAAAGATTTGTACAAGTTCTATTATAACTAATATCCTCTTCTTCTTTTGCTCGATCCACTCAGCCTTCGGATCCTTCTTTGTCTTTCTCTTTCTCTTTCCATTTCTGCTTGACGTCTATCTGCCTCACGAATTCTTTCCACGGTTTCTTCCAAACTGATAGATTGTCCACTCTCTAGATTTTGAACAGCAGAAGGAGGAGGTTGAGATTGAGATTGAGGGCCTCGGCTGCTGCTTTCCCCCTTTTTGTTATCACCACCCCAACTGATATATACCACGAGTTCGCTTAGTTGGGTGGTATTGACATTCAGTGACTGCTGGGATTGAGCACTGAACTCCAAAAGATCATTCCTAGTAGCAGCCACCTGCTCATCCAGAGTGTTGATTTTAGCAATAAGCTCTTGGTGAGTCTCCTTAACTACTCGCCGAATATCAACAACGTCAAGACCAGTAGTCGCAATTCCAGTGCTAAGTTGCTTGTGAGATGATCTTAACTCCAACGATAAGAGATTGCGATGATCAGTTGAATCTCTGCACAACGCCCCAAGTACCTTATCTTTTGCATCAAGGTGCGCGATAACTTTATTCTCAAAGCTGGAGAGGTGCAATGATAGTATATCCCTGAGCTTGGCACCTTCATCTCGTTCACAGATTTGATCAATTGAAGCACGCAACTGATTCAAGGCATCTGTAATATCCGGAGTAGGAGCAGTAGCAGCAGTATCCACAAAATCCATTGAAATATCATGAGAGGAAGATTCAAAAGAGGAAGGCTCAGCTATCATCTGTACACTTGGTGTGAGACCTGGATTTGTAATTGAGATTTATCGTTGGAATGAATCGATAAATAGAGGTTCTGCTGGTTTAAGATCTCTATTTCAGTGTTTGAGTTGCAGTTTCGGGTTTCATTTCGTGTGTTGAACAATTCTGGAGATTTTGTATTTTCGCATATTTGAGGTACCTGCTGGTTGACGTATCAGCTGGTGTTGTGAGCTAGCAGCTGGTCGGTGGCAAAACCAGTCGAAGCGTGTTTTAGCGCGAGATTCCTGAAACGCCGTCGTTTGCGTGAAGTCTGGTTGCGCGTGTTGTGATCAGCAGATGCGTTAGTGTATTTGCATTGAGGATCAAAACGACTGCGTTTAGATTAGTTGGCGCGACGTCGTTTCGATGTTGCGTCTGGTACCAGCTGGTGGTTTTGCGTGCGAGTGTCTGCTGGTTGTTCAGCAGGAGTAGATGTCAACGCGGGTCAACTTTCCTGTAGCTCGAAGAGGAAACATCGTCGTTTCGTTGTTGCGACTGGGAGTCCAGCTGCGAGTGAGTTTCGCCGCTGTTGCTTGCCGTTGTTGTTTGGTCAGAAGCATGCGAGAACATTTTTCTTGAGTTGAAGAAGAGACTAACTACTGCACCAGTTCTATCAATTCCTGTAGGTACTGGTGGATTTGTTGTGTATTGCGATGCGTCTCATCAAGGATTAGGATGTGTTCTAATGCAGCGAGGTCATGTGATTGCATACGCCTCAAGACAGCTCAAACCTCATGAAATTCGCTATCCAATTCATGATCTTGAATTAGCAGCTATCGTGTTTGCACTGAAGATATGGCGACATTACTTGTATGGTGAGAAATTTGAGATCTTTTCGGATCATAAGAGCCTGAAGTATCTGTTTTCCCAGTCAGAATTGAATATGAGACAAAGAAGATGGCTGGATTTATTGAAAGATTTTGATTGTGAAATCAAGTATTATCCAGGGAAGTCGAATGCAGCAGCTGATGCTTTAAGTAGAAAGATTTGTGCTTTATCTTTGACCACGATTGGAGTATCGAATTTGATAGAAACTTGCTGCATTTTTGGCTATGTATTTGAAACAGCCGGAAGCAAACCAATGAGAATTTGTGCTATCAGTGCTGAACCTGACCTGCTGATTCGAATTAAGGAAGCACAAAATAGAGATGTGAATATCCAGAAATCGATTGAGCTGGTGAAAGCAGGACATCAATCTGAGTACCGTATCAACAACGAAGATGTGTTGTATGTGAATAGCAGACTTGTTAATCCAGATATTAAGGAGTTGAAAGATCAGATTTTGAATGAAGCTCATAGAAGCAAATTCAGCATTCACCCTGGTGGCAGAAAAATGTATAATGATTTGAAGAAACAATATTGGTGGAAACAAATGAAGACTGATGTGGCTGAATTTGATTCAAAATGTTTGAATTGTCAGCAGGTAAAAACGTAAAGAAAGAAACCTGCTGGTTTATTACAGAGTCTATCAGTTCCTGAATGGAAATGGGATCATATTTCCATGGACTTTGTAACGAAATTGCCAAAATCATCCAGAGGTTGTGATGCAATTTGGGTGATTACCGATAGGTTGACAAAATCTGGGTGTTTTATTCCTTATCGAATGACCTATAGACATGATCAAATGGCAGATTTGTATGTTAGAGAAGTGGTAAGACTGCATGGAATACCAAAATTAATTGTGTCTGATAGAGATCCCAGATTTACTTCTCATTTTTGGAGTAGTTTACAGCAAGCACTGGGTACGAAACTACATCTAAGCACTGCTTATCATCCTCAAACTGATGGGCAATCTGAGAGGACGATTCAGACACTAGAAGATATGCTTAGAGCAGTAGTATTAGATTTTGGTATGTCATGGCAAGATTCATTACCGCTGGTGGAATTTTCATACAACAACAGCTATCAAACCAGCATTGAAATGGCTCCATTTGAAGCGTTGTATGGAAGTAAGTGTCGTTCCCCATTGTATTGGGATGATGTTTCAGAAATACCTGAGTTGGGACCAGACTTGATTAGAGAGATGACTGAAAAAGTGAAATTGATTCAGCAGAGAATGCGAACAGCACATCATAGGCAAGCCAAGTATGCAAATACCAGACGAAGACCTTTGAGTTTTGAAACAGGGGACAGAGTATTCTTGAAAATTTCTCCTTTCAAGGGTACAATCAGATTTGGAAAGCGTGGAAAATTGTCTCCTAGATTCATTGGTCCTTATGAAATTTTGGAGAAGATAGGTGATCTCGCATATCGACTGGCTTTACCTCCATCCCTTTCGGGTATACATGATGTTTTTCATGTATCTATGCTGAGAAAGTATATGCCTGATACTTCTCATGTTATTCCTGCTGAAGAAGCTGAGTTGGATGAAACCTTGAGCTATTTTGAACAACCAATTCAGATTCTTCATCGGGAAGACAAACACCTTCGAACGAAGACGATTCCCTTAGTGAAGATTCAATGGAATCGACATGGTGTTGAAGAAGCAACCTGGGAAGTGGAAGATGATAGGAAACAACGATTCCCGTATCTCTTCCAATAAGTAGCTCTTGTTCAGCATCAATTTCTCCTTATGTTCATATATCTATATAGCGACTGCTGATGAGTTCGAGGACGAACTCGAATCTTAGAGGCGGAGAAATGTAATGCCCAGAATCATTAAGAAGAGGATTAGTCGAGTAAGTTCGACATTTACGAATTAATGAAGCTTGATTATGAGCTCGGATTTCTTCTGGAAGTGTTGGGTGATTCATGAACTGAAGATCTTTAAATCACGCTAAGTGTAAGAACCAGACGCAGTAACCAGACGAAGCGATTTGATAAAATCAGCAGCAGGTTACTGTAGCTCGCGACTGGTGGAATTTTGAAATTCAGTTGAAGCATTAGTGTTGATTTCAGCTGGAAACAGACGCGCGAATAGAAGGGTCAATGAGAAAGCGCCACGTGTTAGTTACTGTTACACACGAGAAATCAGCAGCAAGAGTTTCTTACGCATCTGCTGGTTTATGTTCTTGCTGGTCATCGATGTGTATCTGCTGGTTGATGATGACGTAGGTAAGATGTCGTCGTTTTGATATTAACGCAAACCAGTCGAGGGGAAATTAGTTCCAGCTGAGAGAATATACGACAGCATTTTGAATTATGACTATGAGCCTTGATACGTCGTCGTTTAGCAACCAGACGAGAGATTGGAAATCAGTCGAGAGATTTTGGTATCTGCTGATTATCCAGTCGAGGGATCAATGCGACACCGTTTTGATTATAACCAGGAGATGTTGATACGATACCATTTTGACTATTATTGCGACATCAGCTGTTAGAATAGAAGTGCGACCAGCTGCTGGTTCTTTTAAGTGAAGTAGTATCAGCTGATGACATGTAACGACGTCGTTAAGATTAGTTATAACGACATCGTTTTGAGTTTTGAGATGTTGCGACTGGATTTATGTTGCGACTGGATTCCTGTTTTTGCGACTGGTTATTACAACAGCTAATTCTTGCGTCTGCTGAAGAACAACGATATTCGAACAACGGCTGAGGACGATGAACAGCAGTTGAAGAATCTGTTTATCGTTATCCATCTTCGAAGCGGTGGGAGTATATCTTGTTTGACTACTCAGCATGACACGTGGAACTCGAATTGAATACGTTGGAAATGCTGCAAGGAATACAGAGAGCGTTGTCTATAAATAATAGTGAATTTGAAATGCTGAGAACATCCTGATTTCAGTTATCGACCTTTGATCTTGCAAGAATCTTCGGAAGTGAAGAACAGAGTGTAAGAACACTGATTTAAGTATTTGAAAACAGAGAAACAAAGGTATAATCTGACAGAAGAGTCAGGAACTAGATTACTCAAAATGATATTTCTTGAGTATTCCGCTGAAATCACATACATATTTGATTACTGTTCTTGATTTAGAACTTGAATTATGTGTGTGTCGATCCATCACAGGTAGTGGATCTTTTATATTTGCATGAGTTTGCATCTTGAAGAGAATTGAATTGATTCCAATGCCCAGGACTGAGTTGTCCTGATTTTCGAAGCCGGAGATGGTTTCGATAGATGAATATTCATGTCAAGATCGGATACGAATCTTGATGGCGTCGAACTGATATGGAATCAATTCTGAGATTGAAGAGGAGAACTAGAATCATTTCATGTCATTGCATTTATTACAGTTGATACACTGTTATGCATTTTATTGTTATTATGCGTACCTGCTGATTATATTGAGATGATTCTCACCGGAGTTTATCCGGCTGTTGTTTTGTTTTGTATGTGTGCATGACAACAAGAAGAAAGAACTAGTGGGGAGCAACCACGGGTAGCGATACATAACTACCTAGACGTCTGATCAACAGCAGGAAAATGAAACAGCAGCTGATAGTCTAGCGCTGGATCAAGGAAGGCGAAACACCAGCTGATAGTCTAGATATTTGGATAATTGATGTTAGGTTGCTCAATTCTGGGTTTGTATATAAGATAAGAATATGTACTAGGGAACTCAGCTTGAACTTAGCTTGTAACCGAAGTGAACTATGAA
>KQ991617.1:24926-41637 GCA_001598015.1 Dorcoceras hygrometricum
GCACTTGATCTTTTGAGCAGCAGTACATTGATGTATGCTAATCAGAGGAGGGACTGAGATTGATTTGTGATTGTTTGATAAGAAATTAATAAACCGTCTGTTTGCTTCTTAGATATGCCTCCTCGAAGAATTACGAATCGACAGACAGAACAGGGCAGTACATCTACTGAAATTTTGAATGCAGCTGCTACTCCAATGGAGACTTTGTTAAAACGATTCCAGTCGTTTAAACCACCAACATTGACAGGAACCGAAAGTGCTATTGATTGCGAAAATTGGTTAGAAGATATAGAGCAGTTATTCGAAGCACTTGAGTATACTGATGAACGTCGGGTGAAATTGATTATACACCAGTTGCATGGTGTTGGGAAAAGCTGGTGGGTAGCAACAAAGAAAGCACTAGAAAATCAGGGTACTATGATTACATGGACAGTATTCCGCACAGCTTTCTATCAAAGGTTCTTCCCAGTCTCTTATAGGAAAGATAAAGGAGCGGAATTTGCGAACTTGCGACAAGGGCAGTTGAATATAGAGGATTACGTTGCCAAGTTTACGAGTTTGCTGAAATTTGCACCACACGTTGCTACGAATGATGAAGCTCAAGCGGATCAATTCATTAATGGATTGAATCCAGATATATTTACTTTGGTAAATACTGGAAGACCCAATACTTTTGCTGATGCGTTGAATCGAGCAAAAGGAGCTGAAGCTGGATTGCTAAGGCAGCGAAGAGCACAATTTGTGCTAGCAGCAGCCAAAGCAGCAGAGAATCCTCAGATTCCACCACCTCCTCGCTTTGATGCTGGAAGCAGCAGCAGCGGGAAAAAGAAAAATTTCTTTAAGGGAAAAGGGAAATAATTCAAACGATTTGGAACTAGCAGTTCTTCCAGCTCGAACGAATTTAAACAAATGCAAGCGGGATCACAAGCCGGCGAGTATTGTAACAAATGTGGAGGAAGACATGCCACAGAAGAATGCAGAGGAGTATCTGGCCTCTGCCGGATTTGTAACCAGCCGGGACATTTTGCGAGAATATGTCCTCAACGTAATTCTGGGAATTTCCAGAATTCAGCAGCAACAAGAACAATGCCAGCACCCGATAGGTCTTCTCTACAATCTTACCAACCTCAAAACCTGCAACAAAACCGACAAGGAGGAAGCCAAACAGTGAGCCAACCTCCAAAGCAACAAGCAAAAGTGTTTGCATTGACTGAAGAGCAGGCACAGGCAGCCCCAGATGATGTTATTTCAGGTAACTGCTACTTGTGCAACTTTCCAGCGTATGTCTTAATTGATACTGGTGCCTCCCATACCTTCATTTCCGAGCATTTTGTAATATCACATAAGTTATCTGCTGAACCTTTAACTGAAATAGTATCGGTTTCTTCACCTCTGGGGAAGGGAATGGTATCGATCACAGCGGTTAGAAATTGTGTATTACAGTTTGAGGGTCACGCAATTGAAATTGATTGTGTTGTGCTTGGATTATCTGATTTTGATTGTATCGTGGGCATTGATATGCTAACCAAGTATAGAGCAACAGTGGATTGTTTTCAGAAATTTGTTCGATTCAAACCAGAGAAAACTGATGAATGGAAATTTTATGGTAAGGGATCACGAGCTAAAATTCCTTTAATCTCTGCTATTACAATGAATAATCTATTGCAGAAAGGAGCGGAGGGATTTTTGATTTATGCCATAGATACAAAGAAAGGTAGCCCGAATCTGGTTGATATACCAGTAGTGTGCGAGTTTGCTGATGTATTTCCTGATGAGATCCCAGGATTACCTCCATATCGAGAGGTAGACTTCAGCATTGAATTGATGCCAAGCACACAACCAATATCGAAAGCACCATATAGAATGGCACCAATTGAATTGAAAGAACTGAAAGATCAGCTGGAGGATCTTCTTACCAAGGGATACATTAGACCAAGTGTTTCTCCTTGGGGTGCTCCAGTATTATTTGTGCGAAAGAAAGATGGATCGATGAGGCTATGCATTGATTACCGGCAATTGAACAAAGCAACTATAAAGAATAAATATCCTTTGCCACGAATAGATGATTTATTTGACCAGTTGCAAGGTTCGACAGTATATTCAAAGATTGATTTGAGATCGGGATATCATCAATTGCGAGTAAGAGATGAAGACATATCAAAGACTGCATTTCGAACAAGATATGGTCACTATGAGTTTGTAGTCATGCCATTTGGATTGACTAATGCACCAGCAGTGTTCATGAGTTTAATGAACCGAGTCTTCCAACGATATCTTGATGAGTTTGTGATTGTATTTATTGATGATATTCTAATCTATTCGAAGAATCTGAATGATCATGCGAGTCATCTTCGAACAGTGTTGCAGACTTTGAGAAATGAAAAGCTGTATGCGAAGTTGTCGAAATGTGAGTTTTGGCTACAAAGAGTTGTATTTCTTGGGCATATTATCTCTGGAGCTGGAATTTCAGTTGATCCCAGTAAGATAGAGGCAATAATCAATTGGCCTAGACCAAAATCTGTGCCTGAAATTCGAATTTTTATGGGTCTTGCAGGGTATTATCGCCGATTTATTCAGGATTTCTCGAGTATTGAAAAGCCTATAACTCAGCTGACACAGAAAAATGCGCCCTTTGTTTGGTCAGAAGCATGCGAGAACAGTTTTCTTGAGTTGAAGAAGAGACTAACTACTGCACCAATTCTATCAATTCCTGTAGGTACTGGTGGATTTGTTGTGTATTGCGATGCGTCTCATCAAGGATTAGGATGTGTTCTAATGCAACGAGGTCATGTGATTGCATACGCCTCAAGACAGCTCAAATCTCATGAAATGCGCTATCCAATTCATGATCTTGAATTAGCAGCTATCGTGTTTGCACTGAAGATATGGCGACATTACTTGTATGGTGAGAAATTTGAGATCTTTTCGGATCATAAGAGCCTGAAGTATCTGTTTTCCCAGTCAGAATTGAATATGAGACAAAGAAGATGGTTGGATTTATTGAAAGATTTTGATTGTGAAATCAAGTATTATCCAGGGAAGTCGAATGCAGCAGCTGATGCTTTAAGTAGAAAGATTTGTGCTTTATCTTTGACCACGATTGGAGTATTGAATTTGATAGAAACTTGCTGCATTTCTGGCTATGTATTTGAAACAGCCGGAAGCAAAACAATGAGAATTTGTGCTATCAGTGCTGAACCTGACCTGCTGATTCGAATTAAGGAAGCACAAAAGAGAGATGTGAATATCCAGAAATCGATTGAGCTGGTGAAAGCAGGACATCAATCTGAGTACCGTATCAACAACGAAGATGTGTTGTATGTGAATAGCAGACTTGTTATTCCAGATATTAAGGAGTTGAAAGATCAGATTTTGAATGAAGCTCATAGAAGCAAATTCAGCATTCACCCTGGTGGCAGAAAGATGTATAACGATTTAAAGAAACAATATTGGTGGAAACAAATGAAGACTGATGTGGCTGAATTTGTTTCAAAATGTTTGAATTGTCAGCAGGTAAAAACGGAAAGAAAGAAACCTGCTGGTTTATTACAAAGTAGTGAGATTGCATGGGATACCAAAATCCATTGTGTCTGATAGAGATCCCAGATTTACTTCTCATTTTTGGAGTAGTTTACAGCAAGCACTGGGTACGAAACTACATCTAAGCACTGCTTGTCATCCTCAAACTGATGGGAAATCTGAGAGGACGATTCAGACACTTGAAGATATGCTTAGAGCAGTAGTATTAGATTTTGGTATGTCATGGCAAGATTCATTACCGCTGGTGGAATTTTCATACAACAACAGCTATCAAACCAGCATTGAAATGGCTCCATTTGAAGCGTTGTATGGAAGGAAGTGTCGTTCCCCATTGCATTGGGATGATGTTTCAGAAATACCTGAGTTGGGACCAGACTTGATTAGAGAGATGACTGAAAAAGTGAAATTGATTCAGTAGAGAATGCGAACATCACAGCATAGGCAAGCCAAGTATGCAAATACCAGACGAAGACCTTTGAGTTTTGAAACAGGGGACAGAGTATTCTTGAAAATTTCTCCTTTCAAGGGTACAATCAGATTTGGAAAGCGTGGAAAATTGTCTCCTAGATTCATTGGTCCTTATGAAATTTTGGAGAAGATAGGTGATCTCGCATATCGACTGGCTTTACCTCCATCCCTTTCGGGTATACATGATGTTTTTCATGTATCTATGCTGAGAAAGTATATGCCTGATACTTGTCATGTTATTCCTGCTGAAGAAGCTGAGTTGGATGAAACCTTGAGCTATTTTGAACAATCAATTCAGATTCTTGATCGGAAAGACAAACACCTTCGAACGAAGACGATTCCCTTAGTGAAGATTCAATGGAATCGACATGGCGTTGAAGAAGCAACCTGGGAAGTGGAAGATGATATGAAACAACGATTCCCGTATCTCTTCCAATAAGGTTAGCTCTTGTTCAGCATCAATTTCTCCTTATGTTCATATATCTATATAGCGACTGCTGAAGAGTTCGAGGACGAACTCGAATTTTAGAGGGGGAGAAATGTAATGCCCAGAATCATTAAGAAGAGGATTAGTCGAGTAAGTTCGACATTTACGAATTAATGAAGCTTGATTATGAGCTTGGATTTCTTCTGGAAGTGTTGGGTGATTCATGAACTGAAGATCGTTAAATCACGCTAAGTGTAAAAACCAGACGCAGTAACCAGACGAAGCGATTTGATAAAATCAGCAGCAGGTTACTGTAGCTCGCGACTGGTGGAATTTTGAAATTCAGTTGAAGCATTAGTGTTGATTTCAGCTGGAAACAGACGCGCGAATAGAAGGGTCAATGAGAAAGCGCCACGTGTTAGTTACTGTTACACACGAGAAATCTGCAGCAAGAGATTCTTACGCATCTGCTGGTTTATGTTCCTGCTGGTCATCGATGTGTATCTGCTGGTTATTGTTGTATCTGCTGGTTGATGATGACGTAGGTAAGACGTCGTCGTTTTGATATTAACGCAAACCAGTCGAGGAGAAATTAGTTCCAGCTGAGAGAATATACGACAGCGTTTTGAATTATGACTATGAGCCTTGATACGTCGTCGTTTAGCAACCAGACGAGAGATTGGAAATCAGTCGAGAGATTTTGGTATCTGCTGATTATCCAGTCGAGGGATCAATGCGACATCATTTTGATTATAACCAGGAGATGTTGATACGATACCGTTTCGACTATTATTGCGACATCAGCTGTTAGAATAGAAGTGCGACCAGCTGCTGGTTCTTTTAAGTGAAGTAGTATCAGCTGATGACATGTAACGACGTCGTTAAGATTAGTTATAACGACATCGTTTTGAGTTTTGAGATGTTGCGACTGGATTTATGTTGCGACTGGATTCCTGTTGTTGCGACTTGTTATTACAACAGCTAATTCTTGCGTCTGCTGAAGAACAACGATATTAGAACAGCGGCTGAGGACGATGAACAGCAGTTGAAGAATCTGTTTATCGTTATCCATCTTCGAAGTGGTGGGAGTATATCTTGTTTGACTACTCAGCATGACACGTGGAACTCGAATTGAATACGTTGGAAATGCTGCAAGGAATACAGAGAGCGTTGTCTATAAATAAGAGTGAATTTGAAATGCTGAGAACATCCTGATTTCAGTTATCGACCTTTGATCTTGCAAGAATCTTCGGAAGTGAAGAACAGAGTGTAAGAACACTGATTGAAGTATTTGAAAACAGAGAAACAAAGGTATAATCTGACAGAAGAGTCAGGAACTAGATTACTCAAGAATGATATTTCTTGAGTATTCCGTTGAAATCACATACATATTTGATTACTGTTCTTGATTTAGAACTTGAATTATGTGTGTGTCGATCCATCACAGGTAGTGGATCTTTTATATTTGCATGAGTTTGCATCTTGAAGAGAATTGAATTGATTCTAATGCCCAGGACTGAGTTGGCCTGATTTTCGAAGCCGGAGATGGTTTCGATAGATGAATATTCATGTAAAGATCGTATACGAATCTTGATGGCGTCGAACTGATATGGAATCAATTCTGAGATTGAAGAGGAGAACTAGAATCATTTCATGTCATTGCATTTATTTACAGTTGATACGCTGTTATGCATTCTATTGTTATTATGAGTACCTGCTGATTATATTGAGATGATTCTCATCGGAGTTTATCCGACTGTTGTTTTGTTTTGTATGTCTATATAAGATAGACATGTACTAGGGAACTTAGCTTGAACTTAGCTTGTAACCGAAGTGAACTATGAAACATGTGTATATATGAATCAAGTTGCGCTACCAGCTGAACTTATTATACGCTTCTGCTGATATGAAATTTTTTTTTGTACGTTATGTAGAAACCAGATTAGATTGTGAAACTTGTTTAGTTTACATTAATAACCCACTGATTAAGAATAGAAGATTAATTGTGAGCAGAAAGCCTCACAGCCATAAACAAATGCGAATATCATATATAAAGACTGTCATATACAAGAGTCTATAAACCCACACGCCACAAGTTGGCTAGTTGGGCATCTACTCTAACATACCCCTGAGTCGTACTACAACAACTGTGAGAGGGAGTTTGATAATATGAAGCAAGGAAACATGAGGGTTGCCGAGTACGCTAGACAGTTTTCCTCGCTTCTGTCGTATGTTCCCCACGTGGCTAACCATGAGAAGACGAAGAGGAACAACTTTCTTAGAGGGTTGAGGCCTGATTTGTTTCGTATGGTACTACCTGGTTCTCCTACGACTTATGCTGAGGCAGTGGATAGGGCTATGGACATTGAGTAGAGTCTTCTAGAAGCGTAGAATCAGGTTCAGTCGACATCTGGATGCAGTTTCCAACCCGTGCCAGAAGCGACGCTTTCTTTTCAGCCTCCTCAGACGACGCAGCAATCAAATCGCCAGAGGTTCAAGCCTCGAGGAAAGCATTTTAAGAGATGGTCGAATTCAAGTTCTTTGGGTTCCGTTAGCTCTAGTGGTAGTGGCTCTGGAGGGGTGTCGTGTGGTCAGTGTGGAGGTAGGCACAATGAATTCTCAGTGCCGTGGAGTTCAGGGTCTTTGTCATAAGTGTGGTTATCCTGGACATTTCGCTAGAGTGTGTCCTTTGATGGGGGGACAGCCCTCAAATCAGTCGCATCAAGGTTCATCTGGTGGTTCTTCGTAGAGACCGCAACATTTAGTCCCGACCCAACAATCAGGATTCCAACCAAGAGAATCGTCTAGGTTCGGAGGATCTTCTAGACCTCAGTTTTCGGGACCTCAGCAAGCTCAAGTGAATGCCTTGATGAGAGAGCAAGCTGATGATATTCCTGGGGGAGTTATTGCAGGTACTTGTACTATCTTTGACTTTCCTGCACGAGTTTTGTTTGATACTGGAGCATCACACTCCTTTATATCTGATTTGTTTGTGTATGAGTGTGGGTTGAGCTCTACCCCACTCTGTGATGTGGTATCTGTTTCTACCTCTGCTAGCTTGAGTTTATTTTCCCGTGAGGTGGTTTTGGACTGCGTTCTTAGATTTGATGAAAATGTGTTGGTGACAAATCTGATTTCTCTGGGGATTGGACGTGTTGTACAGTTATAGAGTGACTGTTGATTGTTTTCATGATGTAGTGAGGGTTAGACCTCAATTTGGAGAAAAGTGGGATTTTTACGGTGCGGATTCGCGGTCTAAGATTCCATTAGTGTCTGCCATGGAGATGTTTAGTCTGTTGTCGCTAGAGAGTTCAGGGTTCATGATCTATGCCTTGGATGTTTCCCACGAATCACGGGTAGAGTTGAGTGATATACCGATTTCTCGAGAGTTCCCTGATGTTTTCCCGGATGAGATTCATGGATTCCCTCTGAGACGAGAGATTGATTTCAGCATAGAGTTGGTGCCATGGACCGCCCCGATATCGAGATCTCCTTACTGATTGGCGCCAGCTGAATTGAAAGAACATAAGGATCAGTTGAGTGATCTTTTGGAGAAAGGTTTTATTAGGCCGAGTATGTCGTCGTGTGGAGCCCCGATTCTCTTTGTGAAGAAGAAAGATGGATCTATGAGGATGTGTGTTGACTTTCGAAAGCTAAATAAACCAACGATCAGAAAAATACCCATTGCCGAGAATTGATGATCTGTTTGATCAGATGCATGGATCGGCAGTATACTCCAAGATTGATCTGCGATCTGGTTATGAATTGCAGATTAGAGACGCTGATATGGTGAAGACGACGTTCCGAACTAGATACAGGCATTATGAGTTCCTTGTGATGCCGTTTGGATTGAATAATACTCATGCTGTCTTTATGGATTGATGAATCGCGTATTTAGTGAGTATATCGATCATTTTGTGATTGTCTTCATAGATGATATTTTGGTGTACTCGAGGAGCTATAGAGAGCATAAGGAACACTTAATACTGGTGTTGCAGAAACTGAGAGACTCACAGCTTTACGCAAAGTTTAGTAAGTGTGAATTTTGGTTAGATAAAGTGATCTTTTTGGGTCATGTCATTTCTGCACAAGGCATTTCGGTGGATCCTAGCAAGGTCGAAGCAGTTCTTAACTGGGAGCGACCTAGGAATGTTTCTGAGATCCGTAGTTTCTTGGGTTTGGCTGGCTATTACAGACCTTTCATTGAGGACTTTTCTTCAATAGCCAGGCCGATGACACAGTTGACCCAGAAGGATAGAAGATTTCTGTGGACAGACGAGTGTGAGTCGAGTTTCCAGTTGCTCAAGGAGAAGTTGACCACTGCTCCTGTGTTGGTGCTACCTTCGGGATCTGTAGGTTTTGTGGTTTGTTTTGATGCTTCTCTGAATGGTTTGGGCTGTGTATTGATGTAGAACTGGCGTGTGATAGCTTATGCATCTCGGCAGCTGAAACCCCATGAGACGAGATACCCCTTTCACAATTTGGAGCTGGCTGCTATCGTTTTTTCCATGAATATTTGGCTTCATTACCTATATGACGAGTAGTTTGTGGTGTACACATACCACAAGAGCTTGAAGTACATCCTCACTCAGTCAGATCTGAACATGAGGCAGCATCGTTGGATGGAGTTGCTCAAGGATTTTGACTGTGAGATTCAGTATCAGCCTAGGAGAATGAACTTAGTGGCAGATTCCTTGAGTAGGAAAGCTCAACAGGCGATGTTGATGTCATTGAGAATGTCCAAGGTCCATGAGCATTTGGGGACTTCTAGATGGCGTTTCCAGCAAGAAGATCAGTATTTTGTAGTTTCTTCGGTTCAGGTGGAATCACAGATGTGACGGACATTAGGGCAGCACAGCGGACTGACCCGTACATTCGTGAGTTGAAGATAAAAGCCCAGAGTGGTCAGTCGGAAGATTTTTCTATTGCTTATGATGGATGCCTGAGATTTCGTGGTAGATTGGTTGTTCAAAACCTGATCGATATGAAAGAAGCCATCTTGAACGAGGCCCATTACAGTCGTTATAGTGTGCATCCGGGTGAGAAGAAGATGTATCATGCCTTGAAGTCGAACTACTGGTGGGGAGGCATGAGGAATGACATTTCGAGATTTGTAGCCCGATATTTGAACTGTCAACAGTTCAAGGCCAAGAGGATGAGACCTTGTGGATTGCTGCAGAGTTTAGAAGTGCCTCAATGGAATTGGGAGCATGTTGCCATGGATTTTGTGACTCACCTACCTCGTTCGAATAGGGGATGTGATGCAATTTGGGTTGTTATTGACAGGCTTTCGATGTCAGCCCATTTCATTCCCTTTGATTTGAGGTGTTCCATGAAAAAGATGGTGAGACTGTACGTTGACCACGTGGTTATATTGCATGAAGTGCCGGTTTCGATAGTGCCTGATCGAGATCCACGAGTTCATTCCCGATTTTGAAAGGGCTTTCAAGCAGCGAGGGGTTCGAGATTGGCTATGAGTTATCACCCTCAAACAGATGGTCAATACGAGAGGACCATATAGACTTTGGAGGATATGTTGTGAGAAATTGTGATGGATTTCAGTGGTGGCTGACAGGATTCTTTATCCTGGTAGAATTTTTGTATAACAATAGTTACCAAGTGACTATCGAGATGGCACCATTCGAGGCTTTGTACGGTCAAAATGTAGATCATCAATTTGCTGGGAAGAAGTTGGAGAGAAACAAATGTCTACTCCCGAGTTTGTTCAGCATATGAAGGATCAGGTTGAGCTGGTTTGAAGCAGAATGAAGGCGGCACAAGATCGTCAATCTAGTTATGTTAATAAGAGGCGCAGGCCTTTGGAGTTTCAGGTTGGCGATCGATTATTTCTGAAGGTTTCTCCTTTCAAGAGCGTGATGAGATTCAGGCTTAAGGGTAAATTAGCTCCTACATTCGTTGGACCTTTCGAGATTGTCGAGAGGATTGGATCCTTGGCGTATCGATTGCAGTTGCCTGCTGAGTTAGCATCGATGCATGATAGTGTTTCATGTATCAATGTCGAGGAAGTATGAGCCAGATCCTTCCCATATGATAAGGACCGACGAAGTTGAGCTGGATCAAACCCTGAGTTATGTCGAGTATCCAGTGCAGATTCTGGATAGGAATGAGAAGCAACTGAGAAATAAGACTATTCCGTTGGTGATGGTCCAATGGAGCACGCATGGCTGAGAGTAAGCTACCTAGGAAGTTGAAGAAAAGATGAGACAGGAGTGGCCTCATCTATTTGAGCATGCGCAGTACTGATTCAGGTAATCCTCTAGCTTTCTGATTTGTGTTCGAGTTGTTTTTTCACTCTTGGTAATGGCTCTTGATCAGAATTGAGGAATGCTAGGCTGTTGCGTATTTTGATTTTGGTGATTCTCTGGTTTTCGTTAGTTTTGATCTGTAGTTTTCATTTTATTTCGAGGACGAAATCTCTTAAGGTGGGGAGAATGTGAGGACTGTAATTAACAGATTTAATTAGTGACATATTATGAGCGGATTAGAGGAAACATCAAGACTTAATCGTGTAAGCTATTAGAGGAGATTGTGCACTAGATAGCAGCTTAGAGAATTTGATGTAAGTTATAGGTAGTTCTCGGGTAGCATGGAACGGTTCGTGCACGAGCTGTTTGGGACTGAACAACTCTAAGTTGTGGGAGTTTAGACGAGTTGAATAACAGCTTAGAGGTGTGCGAGCTGGTGGTCCCGAGCTAGAGGCTATGCGGCGTCGTTTCATGTTACTAGCTTAAAGGATTGGTTGATGGTATGCTGAGCTGTTGCTCAAGCGTGATCTACCAATGTACCATGTGCTATTGAGGCCGTAAGCTACTGAGGTAGAGAGCTGATTTGTGTGCGTGTCCCGAGATGTCGGTGGAATGTAGGAGATCACGGGAATTAAGTTTAAGAGTTGACCTTGAACGTGTGCACTTATATTACTTTGGACAGTTGCCAATTTCAGACCAATTATTCATTTTCCCTTCCAGAAGAGCAATCGACGTGATCTTTCCCCCAAACCCTAACTGTTCATCTAACCCTAATCTTCCAATTTCCATCGATTTACGCCGCCCTTTGGAGCAAGGTTGGTGGCGCTGCGTTCGTCTCTCCAAGAAATTTCGATTGGTACCATTTTGGAGCCTTGGATCGTCTTGGTGAGGAGGTGCGACGTGTTTGTAGCGTTTGATTATTTTTGCGATTTCCGGACGGTAGCTTCACCCGTTCTCTTAGAGATCTTGGGTAAGTGTTTATCTCTCGCTCTAAGTTTTTATTTGAGCTGGTTTCCGTGTTGAGGTATCGGTTTAGGCTGGTTTAGTTGTTAGCTCCCAAATCTGTTCGGCCGAGTTGTCCCTAAGTTGTCGGAGTATTTGAGCAGGTTTCTAGCAGTGTGGTTGGGCAGCTTCTGTTAAATCTTCGTCGTGAGCTGAAGTGGCGTGGCTGAACAGGTTTTAGGCTTCTTGGTTGTTCAAGCAGCTTTAGTTGAATTCCTTGTGAGCTGGTAGGGCAGTAGCTTGCACGGGTTGTTGGTGCTGTTTCCTCGTGCGTGAGCTGCTGGTGCCATGTACTTGTGTGATCCATCGAGGTAGTGGCCGTGCAGAGGTTTGAGGTACGAGTGAGCTCTTTTTAGCAGCCTTAATATAAGCTTGTAAATATTTCAATTTGTGTGTGAGATGATGTGTTTCGTGCGATCTGTCCTGCCTAATTGAGTGAACTGTCGTGTATATGTGTGCTAGCCGAGGAATTCTAAATTTTGCAATCGTTTGATGGTTCTCGGTTTGGAATGGTTTATGTGCGCTTAGTTGCTTATTGGTGTGAATTTTACGTACTGTTTTGAGCATGATATTGTCTGGCATTCACGCATAGCATATTGAGCCTGTTTTCGTTGAGACCAAATAATCGCTGAGTCGCGATTTGTCGGCTGAGTCACCGTGCTGAGAATCCAATGTCATCGTTGAGTCACAATAGCCAGCTGAGTCGCTGTGATTTGGATTCTATTGCTTCATTGAGATTTATTGCACAGGTGAGTCGTTGTGCCTTTCTTACCGATGATTCTTAGTAACCCACATGCATTGCACGTTTGAAATATTGCATGTCTGATATCATTGTTGCTTTATTGATGCTTTTTGTACTGAGATTTGACCTCGTTTTATTTTCCCTCTTTTGGATACACTGGTCTGTTTTGCCCTTTGCAGGATCTTCTGGTAATCTAGCTGGACCGAGGGGAGCGTCGGCTGGTAGATCCCCCTTTTGAGTCCCAGTTATATTTTATGTATTAAACTATTGAACCAGGGGATGCCCTGCGTGAATATTGTACTTGGGGATCTATATTTGTGTCATACTTGGACATGTTCAGTGTGGCTGTTGATGTTGTGTGAATTTTGAGCTAAAATCCGTATTTTTACTATGTTTGTATTTTAAATGATAATTTCAGTTCAGGCACAAACGAAAAATTTTAGCCCATATTTTATGCTTCCGTATAATTGTGATTAATTGAGTAATTAATCCATGTTTTAAGCATCGGGCCTGACAATTGGGGTGTTGTGTTCTGATTGAGTCGCAAAAGCTGTTCCGAAGTCACCTTTCTGCTGAGTAGCGCTATCTGGTTGTGTAGTGTGTCGTTGTGGTAAGAGCTGAGTTGGGATTCAGCTTAGGGGCGAGCTGGACGCTCTGAGATGAGAAACATCTTAGAGTCCTCGCTGACCTATTTCCTGTACCGGTCTTGGTAGGTTGTGCTGTTCGGTAAGCTAAGCTGTTCTGGAGTTGTCCTGAGCTGGTCCGGTGAGAGCTGAGATGGAGTCAGCTTAGAGAATATGTTGCTGGTGAGAGCTGAGTTGGAGTCAGATTAGATAATGCTTCGACGTTACATACTGATTTCAGACCAGAGGAGACTTCGCTTTCCTAATCTAGATAATCGGTTTAAAGGTTCTGTGCTGCTCGGTGGTCACTGCAGTAAGATTGGAGGAGCTTACCGGGGTACTTTAATAATCTTCTCTACATTATCCTTGTGTGTGGTCGATATAACAAAAGTGTTAGAAATTTTTGATGCCATTTTCCTCACCTTGCTTTCTGGGAGTCTGAGCTGACATCTCCCGAACCCTAGGTGATATTCATGCGAACTGGTATTTTCTAGATTTTCTGAGATTTGCTAATCGGTTTTGAGCGTGGATGGTACCATCAGAAACCCCTTTCCAAACCCGGTATTTCCCTACCGATCTTGTGGTAGGAGGTGGCTAGAGGAGGAAGCACGAAATCGTCGGGTGTGTACTATTTTTTGCTTCTCCTAGTCATGTTGCTCATCCAAACTGATATTTAGGAGCTGTAAGTGGTATTTCTTGTTCTTGGCTTCGATTTAAGACTAGTTTCGTTAACTTTGGAGTATATCTAATCTAGATGTTCCAACCTAGATCTTGTTAGGTCGTAGTCGTTTTTGGGTTCTGCTCCGAGCTGGTTTTCATTGAGTGTTGAGCTAGTCTCTGATCTGTGTTGGTTGTTTTAGGTTGCTGAGTGCTTTAAGATTTGTTCTTGTACTTTTCGAGCTGTTACCACTCTTGTGTTTTTCGCGTGGTCGTGGAGGAGCGTGCGCGATCTGTTCTATGCGATGTTGGTGTGTGTTCTATTCTGCCACGAGCTTTTGAGGTATTGGTAAGATTTGGGTAGATATGGATAGGAAAATGTATTTACAGCTTCCATACAATATGAGTAACGCCCCAAAATCCATAGGACCACAATTTAACCCTTTTTATTTTAAGGGCCATGTTGATATTTCCATGTTCAGATTTCGGCTTAAGTTCATGTTATTTATGTAAAGAGCAGATTTTCTTTATTTAATTGGAGACAAGATTCAGAAGGTTTCCGGGCAGATTTCGCCTCAAGCATAACTCGAGCAGATTTCGAAAATAAAATGCTTCGAATTGAGAAAATTTTTCTCTTCAAAATCTTTTGGCAAACTGGGAGATTTTTACAAATCTTTCAAAAAGGACAATTAGTTGGTAGGATATCCCATGCCTACTCGAGTGTTTCAACCTAATGTCAATCATGCTCTCTTATATGATTGTCTACGAGAAGTTTGAGTTCATTTTCACTAGTAAAGAAAATCTTTCATTCTCTCAAACTCTCTGGAGCTCGTCGTGGGTGCTTGAGGAGATTGTCTGCAAGAACCAGCTGTCTTCATGTTTTCCAGTGTTAAGGCAAGTAAAAGCTGTTCTTGCTATGCCATTTAAGCATATATTTTTTTCCTCAGTTCTGTTTGCTTGCCTGTTTATGTTAAAGATATAGCAATGTTTAAGCATGTTCATGAAAATGAAAGATCGGGTTCATTACCGTTTTCTGTTTTAAAAGAATTCCAGTATGTTTTAGCGCAGATGTTGATGTCGTTTTCAAAACATTTAGCATTCAGATTCTAGTTCCTTTTATGTTCTTCTTCTTGGTGAATTGCGACGTCTAGACTTGACTCCAAGTAATCTGCGATGTTGGTCAAATCGGGATTTTGTTCCGGTTAGATAGGCGGAGCTAGTATCTTGGACGTCGTCGAGATGTTGCAGCACTAGTTCTTAGCCTTTCTGTTTTTCTACGCTAGCGACAAGATTCTATAATCAAATCTGTAATTTCCATTACGAATCTGAATTTCCCTGTCAAGTCTGTTTTGGAGATGTTAAATCTGTTTCGTGAGTCAAATCTGTTTTACTCCTAGAACACTATTTCTACAGTCACATCTGTTTTCCCACTAGCGATACCAACCCATAATCAAAATCTGTGTTACGCTAGCACTACTATTCTATGGTCAAATCTGTTTCAACGCTAGCGCTACTACATCTAAAGTCAAATCTGATCACGCTAACTATATTGTTCCCTTATGCCACATCTGTTTTAACGTTAGGGATACCATATGATCAAAAATCTGTCTTTACGACTAAGATCTGTTTTGTGCCCGAGCACTATTTTCGTTAGCCAAATCTGTTTTCACTCCAGCAATAAATCCCTAATGTCGAATTAGATGCTCAGTGAGATTTTAAAGAGAAACGAGTTTCAAAATGTAGTGAACCCCGATGATGGTCTGTTGGGGATCCGGATCCGCCCCCCGGCGAGGCAGCGGAAGAACATACAATAGACAGCCGGGAGACGATCAATACGAAAAATTCAAAACAAACTACGACATTCATAGGATGTTTAAGCGATTACCTTGCTGGAACTTGTGCCTGGCTCCAACCGGTATTACAAGAACCCGGCTCTTCTCGGTAGATTGCGGTAGATAATCGCCAATCCGGTCCACGACCAGAACCGAGACTCCTTCGTCAGGCTGCACTAGAAGCACTGACGAATTATACACGAACGGATTCTCCTCGTCGAATCGGCCGGAACGAATTCCGGCGACTCGAGGCGGCGGCAGCGGCGTGTGTGTGGAGAGGATGGAGGCGGCTAGCACTAGGTTTAGGGTTGATGTGTTGTGTGTATGGTGAAGTCTTGATTAAGCTTAATTAAATAAGCTTAAGTGTTGGACTTGGCCCGGCCCAACGGGCCCGGGTCCAACGATGAACATTCAGTTCATCTCCTCCACCGAGACTTCATCGTAACTCCGATCGCCGATCAGATCGGACCGATCGATTCAGTTTCCGAAACTGAATAATGTGATCTGAAAAACCGTTATTTCAGAACCCCAGTGCAAAATGACCGTTTTGCCCCTCAACAGCGGGAAACCCCGGTTTGACCCCTGTTGACTTTTAGGAAGTCGCACTTCCCGAAATCCTCTTCTCGTGCTCAACACATTGAGCTGAGTATCCGTGCGGGAATCTCGAATCTAGTACTTGTGTGACGCTCAATGGTTCAGGGATAAAGCTAGCCATGGGCCCACAACCATTGTGGCTCCGGAATCACAATTCCGGACCTGCCCAACGGATCATGGTAAAGCGTCTAGCAACATCGCCCCATGATCCCCTAGGTATCACTGATAGTGCCTGCAAGAACCAGTCGGTCGTGGTTAGCGTACAGTACGGTCCTTTCAATCCATATATCCCCGATCAGATCAACGACCATTGGTAAATCCGAGAGTCGCTATAGATCCGATAGCCCATGCATACATCTTGGACGATCGAATAGTGACATCGCGAGTGCCAACGGATCATGGTAAAGCGTCTAGCAACATCGCCCCATGATCCCCTAGGTATCACTGATAGTGCCTGCAAGAACCAGTCGGTCGTGGTTAGCGTACAGTACGGTCCTTTCAATCCATATATCCCGATCAGATCAACGACCATTGGTAAATCGAGAGTCGCTATAGATCCG
>KQ991617.1:84191-110373 GCA_001598015.1 Dorcoceras hygrometricum
TATGACGCAGCCTGAGGGTTTCACATCTGTTGGAAGCGAGCATAAGGTATGCAAGCTTCAGAGATCGATCTACGGTCTCCAACAAGCATCGCGAAGTTGGAACCTGAGATTCGATGAAACAATTAAGGAATTTGGTTTCATCAAGAATCCCGAGGAGCCATGTGTGTACAAGAAGGTAGTTAAAAGCGCTGTGACATTCCTCGTACTTTATGTTGATGACATTCTACTAATTGGGAATGATGTAGGAATTCTGCAGTCAACTAAAGTATGGTTGTCTAGTAGATTTTCGATGAAAGACGTGGGTGAAGCATCCTATATTCTTGGAATACAGATCTATCTGGATAGATCTAAACGGATGCTCGGACTCACCCAAGCTACCTACATCGATACCATACATAAGAGGTTCTCTATGGAAGAGTCCAAGAGAGGACACCTACCTATGTGCCACGGGGTCACTCTATCTAAGTCTATGTGTCCAAAGACTGATGAGGAGATAGAGAGTATGACACGTGTTCCATATGCCTCGGCAATAGGTAGTATTATGTATGGCATGATCTCGACTAGACCGGATGTCGCATATCCTATGAGTGTCACGAGCCGCTACCAGGCCAACCCCGGCCAATTGCATTGGAAGGCTGTGAAGGATATTCTTAAGTACTTACGAAGGACTAAGAATATGTTCATGGTCTACTCTTGTATGAAACAATCTTTATATATGATATTCGCATTTATTTATCTGGCATTCTTTACTTTCATTGTGTTGTATGATGATTAACAATTGTGTTGAGTAAAGACCAAGAATACACTAAAGTGTATGTTAGATGTGATAGTGGGTATGACGGCTATCATGAAACACATCTAATAGTCACTGTGTATTCTGAACATGTTCCTAGTCGATTGGGCCGTCAAAATGAGGATATGGCCGCCCGAGCTAGAGACTAGTATCTGCGATGCGAAGTACCATGTTTCATTGGTAGGGAACATTGTGATGTTCTGAGCATGCAGATAGATAGTGACCTATGTCATTGAGACTCTACATGATAGGCGTCTCACTTTGACTCATTTGCCGACTCACTTGGGGTCATTAGGCGGCGGGATTGGGTGAGACCCCGATGCATGTAGGAGTCGATGCATCGTTGTCGAGGATTCACCGCTCGCAGACATCCGTGGATATCCTATGCTATCTGAGGCGATAATAGTGTATAAATCTCTGGCCAGAGTACTATAAGTGTTTTAGGTAAATGGGTTTACCTAGTTACACTCGCGATGTCACTATTCGATCTCCAAGATGTATGCATAGCTATCGGATCTATAGCGACTCTCGATTTACCAATGGTCGTTGATCTGATCGGGATATATGGATTGAAAGGACCGTACTGTACGCTAACCACGACCAACTGGTTCTTGCAGGCACTATCAGTGATACCTAGGGGATCATGGGGCGATGTTGCTAGACGCTCTTACCATGATCCATTGGGCAAGTCCGGGATTGTGATTCCGGAGCCACAATGGTTGTGGGCCCATGGCTAGATGTATCCCTGAACCATTGAGGGTCACACAAGTACTGGATTTGAGATTCCCACACGGATACTCAGCACAATGTGTTGAGCATGAGAAGAGGATTTTGGGGAGTGCGACTTCCTAAAAGTCAACAGGGGTCAAATCGTGATTTCCCGCTGTTGAGGGGCAAAACGGTCATTTTGCACTGGGGTTCTGAAAAATGGTTTTTCAGATCATAATGTTCAGTTTTGGAAACTGAGTCGATCCGTCCGATCTGATCGGCGATCGGAGTTACGATGAAGTCTCGGTGATGGGGATGAACCGAATGTTCATCCGTTGGACCCGGGCCCGTTGGGCCGGATCCAAACCCATCACCAAGTCTACTTAATGTAGACTTAGACTAATTAACTCATAACTAAGACACAAAAACCCTAACCCTAAGCTCTTGTAGCTGCCGCCCCTTCCCTCCTCTAAAAGCCGCCGCCGCCGCCGCCACGTGCCGCCGGAAGTTGTTCCGGCCAACTTGACGAAGAGAATCCGTCCGCGCCGATCTCGTCAGGCCTTCTAGTGTAGGCTGACGAAGAAGTCTCGTATACGGTCGTGGACCTGATTGGCGTTATCTACCGTAGTCTACCGTGAAGTGCCGGTTTCGCCAGGCACGAGTTGCCAGCAAGGTATTCTACAAAACACCCTATGAATGTCATAGATTGATTGTTTATTTGAAACTGTATTGATCGTCTCCCGGCAAATTTTTGTTCTTCCGCTGCCTCGCCGGGAGGCGTGATCCGGATCCGCCGTGGTTCCCCAACATTAGTATCCTACGATCTGTTTTGAGATTTAGAACTTAGGCTTCAAGGGCGATTGATTACCGCATATTTTATTGTGCTACCGATGCTCGAGTTTGACATGATTTTGGGAATGGACTGGTTGACAAAGTATGGAGTATTAATTGACTTTAAGTTCCGAACAGTAGTGGTTAACCCACCCAGAGTAGACACGTTTACGTTTGAGGCCAATCTGACTTGGAGGATTCCACGCATTATATCAGCTCTTAAGGCTCAACGCTGTTTGAGGAAAGGAGGGGTAGGATTTTTAGCAAGCCTAACATCCTTAACCACGATTAGTAAACCCCAACTTTCAGATTTGGAGGTGGTAAATGAGTTTCCCGAAGTTTTTCCATAAGATATCCATGGACTACTATCAGGCCCCGTGCTAATCACACAAGATTACAGCACAATTAAGCACATAATCATGGAAGCGTAAAACAGGGCTTAAAAATTTTTCGAAATAATATGGGCCTGAACTCAAAACATACGTTCAAAATATCAATACTCAAAATACGAGTTGACTCAAACTCATTTAAAATAGGTAACGACAAATCTCAATCATCAATGATCCCCAAAATACATAAAGACGCAGGGCATCCCCTGGTTCAATACATAATAAAAATAGACTGGGACTCAAGGAAACGGGGATCGACCAGCTGGCGCTCCACTCTGTCCAGCTTGGTTACCTGAAGATCTTGCAAATGGGTAACACAGACCCAAACAACACAAAAGCAGGAAAACAAATACGAGGTCAAGCCTCAGTACGAAGAGCTATCAAACAGCTAATCATGCAACATGCTAAAATCGATGCCATGAAATGCATGAGGGCTATCAAGGGTCGCATAACTTGACCAGTGAATCAACTGGCAAATCATCTCAGTCGAGCCTCTATACCACGCACGGTGTATCAATCGGGGAAATCATCGATCCGTGATCTTCAGAGCCCGTCAGCTCATCATAGCTCGGTGGTATTCAGATACAATCAATCAGTCGGTCATCACTCCGATGATAGCGTTGGGATTTTCAGGCATGACACATCTGTCGGCCAGTGACAACGTGGATCTAAATCAGGTCATCAATCAATCTGTCAATCAGGCTCAAGATGTATGCATGTATGCCAATTCAATATTCAATACACAATGCATGCAATTTAATATGTGAAAACAGAATGTAAAACTCAATCAATTCACAAGCTGTATCACGTAAATCACAGAAGCATATCAGCAGATTTCACAACATCAATCACAGCCATGTTCATGCTCAAAGCTGCTAAATCTGCTCAATTCGTACCTCAAACGGCTGATTTCTACCTCAACAGATATAACGAGGCACGGAAATTCCAACCAGCACCAACCAGCTTTCACCTGGCTCCTTCAACCACGGCAGAAGCTATCCTGAATCTCAAATCTGTTAAGGAAACTCATACTCAGTTCATATCTAGCTCAAATCTAAACTTCAATACATAATTTCCTACGGCCAAGAACTCGAATCCGGTTCTACCTCTAAACAAAGTACTAACAGTCCATACTAAGCTTAGAACAGTAGGAATTCCAACTCATACTCAGTTCATATCTAGACTCAAATCTAAACTTCAATACATAATTCCTACGGCCAAGAACTCGAATCCGGTTCTAACCTCTAAACAAAGTACTAACAGTCCATACTAAGCTTAGAACAGTAGGAATTCCTTACCTAGAAGCTGAAACCAACGGAAGAACTATCAAATTCCACTGTACGAAGAAACCAGCAACTTCGCGATCCTCTCCAAGGTCGTTCTACAACCTCAACTGGGTAACAATCGGAAAAGCAACTCACAAGGAATCCAGCGCCACCAAAATCACTCAAAACCACGGTGGAGAATGGAGGCAATCGACGGGACAATAGTTACGATGAACAGTAGCTATCATGGGATTCAAAGAATGGAGATAAGAAATATCGGGCTCAGAATAATTCTAAGTGTCGATCAACACTTATCTATATATCTCTCAATCCACCAACTGCTGCTCACCAAAATCAACAGACATCGAAACAGTAGGTATCTTACAACAGACACCAGCGGTTTCTCACAACAGAAATCAGCTCTTTCCCTCAACGAAACCAGCAGCAACCATCAGACGTTGTATTCTCAAAAGAACATCAAAACGACGTCGCATCAACTAATCAAAACGACGCCGCAGCGCTACAACAGCTGACAACAGATTCCTTTCAAAACAACCAATAGCTGGTCACGCTAAACAACTCAACGACGTCGTAAGGGATACGTCAACATTGCTGCCAACAGCTGAACAAAAGCGTGACACTCAAAACGGTACGTTTTCAACTTAACAAAACGACGTCGCCTCTCCAACAGCAGCTGGGTACTCAAAGCATCGGCTGGTCACCAACTAAATCAAATTCCTCGCAACGCAACAGCTGATAGCTGATTCCTCTTCAAGCGCTACTGCTGATCTAGTGAAACGACAACGTATCATCACTCGCTACAGTACCGTTGACTTGCGTTGACGTCTAAAATGCGCTACGTCTGATTTTCACGAAACGACGATGTATTACTCCCACGCCATCAGCGACTGATCAGACTTCATCAACTAGTGCTACAGCTGAACACTAACGCCTGAATTCCTACTGGAATCAGATTTCTCTCGTAAAACCCTCAAATCTACGCGACTATTCCCAAATCAAATCGATTAATCACTAATTTAAAATCTGATTCCTCACATTCTCCACACCTTAAGAGATTTCGTCCTCGAAATCAAAGGCAAACTCGGGGAAGAATTCAATCAAACATCATAATCAAACACAATCATCTAATCAATCTCAAATCAAAGCTTAGAAATTACCTGGAATTACAGTATCAGTGCTCAAACAGATGAGGCCAATCCTATCTCATCTTCTCTTCAACCTCCCAGGTAGCTTCTTCTCGGCCATGCTTGCTCCATTGGACCATCACCAACGGAATCACTTTTTTCCTCAGCTGATTCTCCTTCCGATCCAAAATCTACACTGGGTATTCAACATAGCTCAAGGCAGAATCCAGCTTAACCTCATCGGTTCTCAACACATGGGATGGATCTGGCTCATATTTCCTCAACATTGACACATGAAAGACATCATGCATCGCTCCCAACTCATCAGGCATTCTCAATCGATAAGCCAACTGTCCAATCCGCTCAACAATCTCAAAGGGACCAATGAATCTAGGAGCTAATTTGCCTTTAAATCTGAAGCGCATCACGCTCTTGAAAGGAGAAACTTTGAGAAATACTCGATCGCAAACCTCAAACTCTAACGATCGACGTCTTCGGTTAGCATAGCTAGTAATTCTATCTTGTGCAGCCTTTGTTGAGTTAAGCGTGCATGGGTGAGAACAGTACTGGGATGGGTGACCTCCTGGGAAGTTCTCGTACGTCAAGCTGCTGACGTTGCGCCGCTTGATCTGGTTGGCCAATGTGGGCTGTAAAAATGTGATGTCAGATCTTAACGGGTAATACTATCTCTGCTGGGGATAGGCCGGCGGTAGGGGAAAGGGTAAGACTGATCTCTAGGGGAAATGAGACAGCACCAGCAGTAAGACACGCACCTCCCCGTACTCATGGACCTAACAGCCCAACCCTAACGCACATAATAGGTGCACTCTATGCTGCCACATTATAAGGAAATAAAGTTGCACATTGGCTAACTGCTATAGCTTTTGGCCTAGTGGTAAGCGCTTGATCCTAATAATTGGTATCAGAGCGAGGTCAGGGGGTTCGAGTCTCCCAAGAAGCATTTTCATGGGTGAGAACAGTACTTGGATGGGTGACCTCCTGGGAAGTTCTCATACGTCAAGCTGTTGACGTTGCGCCGCTTGATCTGGTTGGCCAAGTGAGCTGTAAAAGTGTGATGCCAGATCTTAACGGGTAATACTATCTCTGCTGGGGATAGGCCGGCGGTAGGGGAAAGGGTAAGACTGATCTCTAGGGGAAATGAGACAGCACAGCAGTTAGACACGCACCTCCCCGGACTCATGGGCCTAATAGCCCAACCCTAACGCACATAATAGGTGCACTCTGCGCTGCCACATTATAAGGAAATAAAGTTGCACATTGGCTAACAGCTATAGCTTTTGGCCTAGTGGTAAGCGCTTGATCCTAACAGCCTTCATTCTACTTCGAATCAATTCAATCTGGTCTTTCATATGCTTCACAAACTCAGGGGTAGAAAGCTGTTTCTCACCAACTTCTTCCCAACAAATCGTATATCTGCATTTTCGACCATACAACGCCTCAAATGGAGCCATCCCGATAGTCACTTGGTAGCTGTTGTTATACGAAAACTCAACCAAGGACAAAGAATCCTGCCAGCCACCGTTGAAATCCATCACAACTGCAAGCAGCATATCCTCTAAAGTCTAAATGGTCCGCTCAGACTGACCATCTGTCTATGGGTGATAGGCTGTACTCAGAGCCAATCTCGAACCCATCGCTGCTTGCAGACTCTTCCAAAAACGATAAGTGAACCTTGGATCTCTGTCAGACACTATCGAAACAGGCACTCCATGCAATCTAACCACATGGTCAATATACAGCTTCGCCATTTTCTTCATCGAACACCTCACGTCATAGGGAATGAAATGGGCTGACTTCGAAAGTCTATCAATCACCACCCAAATCGCATCACATCCCCTAATCGATCGAGGTAGATGAGTCACAAAATCCATGGCGATGTGCTCCCAATTCCATTGGGGCACCTCCAAACTCTGTAGTAATCCATCAGGTCTCATTCTCTCAACCTTGACGTGCTGGCAATTCAAACATCTAGCAACAAAACCAAGAGATGTCGCTCTTCATGCCTTCCCACCAGTAGTGAGGCTTCAAGGCATGGTACATCTTTCTCTCGCCCGGATGCACACTGTACTGACTACAATGCTCTTCATTCATGATGGCTCTTTCAAATCGATCAAGTTCGGAACCACCAGTCTTCCTCGAAATCTCAGACACCCATCAGACGAAACAGAGAAATCATCAGACTGACCACTTCGGGCTTTAATCTTCAACTCATGAACATATGGATCAGTCCTTTGCGCCTCCCTGATGCCACTCACAATCTGCGGTTCTACTTGGATCGAAGAAACCATAAAGTACTGATCACCCGGATGGAAACTCCAACCAGAAGTACTCAACTGCTCATAGACTTTAGAGACACTCAAAGACGAAAGCATCGCAGGCTGGGTCTTCCTACTCAAAGAATCTTCCACTAAGTTCATCCGCCCAGGCTATACTGAATCTACAGTTAAATTCCTTGAGCAATTCCATCCATCGTCGTTGCCTCATATTCAGATCAGACTGCGTGAAGATATATTTCAGGCTCTTGTGGTCGGTGTACACCACAAATTCTTCACCATACAGATAATGTCGCAGAATCTTCAAGGCAAACACTATCCCACCCAACTCCAGATCATGAACAGGGTACCTCGACTCATGAGGCTTCAACTGTCGAGACGCATAGGCAATCACGTACCCGTTCTGCATCAGAACACACCCCAAACCATTGAGAGAAGCATCGGAGCACACGACGAATCCTCCAGATCCAGACGACAGAGCCAAAACAGGAGCAGTAGTCAACTTCTCCTTCAACGTCTGAAAACTATACTCGCACTCGTCAGTCCAAATGAATTTTCGATCCTTCTGAGTCAACTGAGTCAGAGGCCTGGCTATCGAAGAGAACTTCTTGATAAAACGCCTGTAATAGCCAACCAATCCCAAGAAGCTGCGGATCTCGGAAACGTTCCTAGGTCTATCCCAATTAAGAACTACTTCGACCTTACTCGGATCCACCGAAATCCCTTGCACCGAAATCACATGACCCAAAAAGATAATTCGATCCAGCCAAAATTCGCACTTGCTAAATTTGGCGCACAATTGCGAGTCTCTCAATCTCTGCAACACCAGTCTGAGATGCTCCTTATGCTCTCTCATGCTCCTCAAATACATTAGGATGTCATCTATGAAAACGATCACGAACCGATCGATGTACTCGCTGAAGACGCGATTCATCAAATCCGTGAAAACAGCTGGGGCATTCGTCAATCCAAACGACATGACCAGAAACTCATAATGCCCATATCGAGTCCGAAATGCTGTCTTCGCAACGTCAGCGTCTCTAATCCACAACTGGTGATAACCAGAGCTCAAATCAATCTTCGAGTATACGACCGATCCTTGCAACTGATCGAACAAGTCATCAATCCTTGGCAAAGGATACTTGTTCTTCACCGTTGCCTTATTCAACTGCCGGAAATCCACGCACATCCTCATAGACCCATCCTTTTTCTTCACGAAAAGAATTGGAGCTCCCCAAGGCGACATACTCGGTCTGATGAAGCCCTTCTCCAAGAGATCTCTCAACTGATCCTTCAGCTTTTTCAACTCTGCTGGCGCCAACCGGTAAGGAGCTCTAGAAGTTACAGGGCACCAATTCGATACTGAAGTCTATCTCACGTCTCGGAGGGAATCATGGAATCTCATCTGGAAACACGTCGGGAAACTCTCGGACGATCGGAATGTCACTCAACTCTAATCGGGGATCTTGGGAAACGTCAAGCGCGTAGATCATAAATCCCGCATTATCCAACGATAGCAGGCTAAACATCTCCATGGGGGACACCAGTGGAATCTTCGAGCGTGAATCAGCACCGTAGAACTCCCACTTCTCACCCGAGTCAGGGCCAAATCTCACCACACCATGAAAATAGTCAACAGTAGCCTTATAGCTAGATAATACATTCATTCCCAAGATGCAATCAAAATCTCTGATTCCCAAAACAATCAGATTGGACACCAAAACATGCTCATAAAATCAAAGCACACAATCCAACACCACTTCACGGGACCACAGATTCACACCAGCAAGGGTAGACACGGAAACAACATCACACAATGGGGAAGAACTCAACCCATACTCACCAACAAACAACTCAGAAATAAAAGAGTGTGATGCACCAGTGTCATATAGAACTCTCGCAGGATAATCAAAGATCAAGCATGTACCTACGGTCATCATACCAGGCGCCTCCTCAGCCTGCTCTCTCGTCAAAGCGTTCGCCTGAGCCTGCTGCGGAATCTAGGACTGAGGTCTCGAAGGTGCTCCAAACATAGAAGGCTCACGGGACTGGAATCCAGACCGCTGGGTAGGGGCAGGAAACTGCAGTCTCTGAGAAGAACCACCAGCTGATCCCTACGGCGAAGGAACTGAAGACTGACCCCTCAACAAAGGACATAATCTCTGAAAATGTCCGGGTTGTCCGCAGTTATGGTAAAACCCCTGAACTCCACGACACTGCGAAGTCGGATGTCTTCCCCCGCACTGTCCACAAGACATGCCGCCAGAACCACTACTAGAACCACTGCCAGAACCAGAACTCGCTGAACCAGAGGAACTCGAGTTCAACTTCTTCTTGAACTGTTTCCCTCGAGGTCGAAACCTTTGGCGATTCGACTACTGCTGCGACCCCTGAGGAGAATAAAAATATTGCGACGCATCCTGAACAGGCTGATAGGTGCGTCCAGTAATCGGCTGAATCGGAGCCTCAACCTCCATCAAACTCTCCTCAATATCCGCCGCTCGGTTCACTACATCAATATAGGTCGCAGGTGACCCAGACAAAACCATGCCTTATCCTCATTTTGACGGCCCAATCGACTAGGAACATGTTTAGAATACACAGCGACTATTAGATGTGTTTCATGATAGCCGTCATACCCACTATCACATCTAACATACGCTTTAGTGTAATCTAGGTCTTTACTCAACACAATTGTAAATCATTACACACATAATGAAAGTAAAGAATGCCATATAAAAGAATGCGAATATCATATATAAAGATCGTTTGTACAAGAGTCAATGAAAAACCCACACGCCACAAGTTGGCTAGTTGGGCATCTACTCTAACAGGTTCGTCCGCTGAAACCTAGCTAGGACCAACTCCATCTCGCCTATCTATCTAGTAACATTCTCAACCTGATGAACATCATCACCACTACTTGCCCTAGAATCCTCCGCAGTTCGTCTAGTCGTCCTACCTCTTCCTCTCCTCGGCGGCATCTAAAAAATTCCAGAGGTAAGATCTCACAGCAGATATATCACATAGACAGAATAAAGATCACATAAGTCACAGAGTCAATCAAAATCAAATCAAAAATCTGTGCCTAGACTCGAGTTGATCAAAGGAAATCGAGCTTATCCCAGTTTAAGCTCTGATACCAAAAATGTCAGGCCTCGTGCTAATTACACAAGATTACAGAACAATTAAGCACATAATCACGTAAGCGTAAAACAGGGCTTAAAAATTTTTTCAAATAATATGGGCCTGAACTCAAAACATACATTCAAAATATCAATACTCAAAATACGAGTTGACTCAAACTCATATAAAATAGGTAATGAAAAATATCAATCATCAACGATCCCCAAAATACATAAAGACGTAGGGCATCCCCTGGTTCAATACATAATAAAAATAGACTGGGACTCAAGGAAACGGAGATCGACCAGCTGGCGCTCCACTCTGTCCAGCTTGGTTACCTGAAGATCCTGCAAATGGGTAACACAGACCCAAACAACACAAAATCAGGAAAAGAAATACGAGGTCAAGCCTCAGTACGAAGAGCTATCAAACAGCTAATCATGCAACATGCTAAAATCGATGCCATGAAATGCATGAGGGCTATCAAGGGTCGGATAGCTAGACCAGTGAATCAACTGGCAAATCATCTCAATCGAGCCTCTATACCACGCACGGTGTATCAATCGGGGAAATCATCGATCCGTGATCTTCAGAGCCCGTCAGCCCATCACAGCTCGGTGGTATTCAGACACAACCAATCAGTCGGTCACCACTCCGATGATAGCGTTGGACTTTTCAGGCAAGACACATCTGTCGGCCAGTCACAATGTGGCTCTAAATCAGGTCATCAATCAATCTGTCAATCAGGCTCAAGATGTATGCATGTATGCCAATTCAATATTCAATACACAATGCATACAATTTAATACGTGAAAACAGAATGTAAAACTCAATCAATTCACAAGCTGTATCACGTAAATCACAGTCAGCAGATTGATAGCGTTGGACTTTTCAGGCAAGACACATCTGTCGGCCAGTCACAATGTGGCTCTAAATCAGGTCATCAATCAATCTGTCAATCAGGCTCAAGATGTATGCATGTATGCCAATTCAATATTCAATACACAATGCATACAATTTAATACGTGAAAACAGAATGTAAAACTCAATCAATTCACAAGCTGTATCACGTAAATCACAGTCAGCAGATTTCACAACATCAATCACAGCCATGTTCACGCTCAAAGCTGCTAAATCTGCTCAATTAGTACCTCAAACGGCTGATTTCTACCTCAACAGATATAACAAGGCACGGAAATTCCAACCAGCACTAACCAGCTTTCACCTGGCTCCTTCAACCATGGCAGAAGCTATCCTGAATCTCAAATATGTTAAGGAAACTCATACTCAGTTCATATCTACCTCAAATCTGAACTTCAATACATAATTTTCTACGGCCAAGAACTCGAATCCTGTTTACCTCTAAACAAAGTACTAACAGTCCATACTAAGCTTAAAACAGTAGGAATTCCTTACCCAGAAGCTGAAACCAGCGGAAGAACTATCAAATTACACTGTACGAAGAAACCAACAACTTCGCGATCCTCTCCAAGGTCTTTCTACAGCCTCAACTAGGTAAAAATCGGAAGAGCAACTCACAAGGAATCCAGCGCCACCAAAATCGCTCAAAACCACGGTGGAGAACGGCGGCAATCGACGGGACAATAGTTACGGTGAACAGTAGCTATCATGGGATTCGAACAATGGAGATAAGAAATATCAGGCTCAGAATAATTCTAAGTGTCGATCAACACTTATCTATATATCTCTCAATCCACCAGCTGCTGCTCACCAAAATCAGCGTACATCGAAACAGTAGGTATCTTACAACAGACACCAGCGGTTGCTCACAACAGAAATCATCTTTCCCTCAATGAAACCAGCAGCAACCATCAGAAGTTGTATTCTCAAAAGAACATCAAAACGACACCGCATCAACTATCAAAATGACGCCGCAGCGCTACAACAGCTGACAACAGATTCCTTTCAAAACAACCAACATCTGGTCACGCTAAACAACTCAACGACATCGTAAGGGATACGTCACCATTGCTGCCAACAGCTGAACAAAAGCGTGACACTCAAAACGCTACGTTTCAACTTAACAAAACGACGTCGCCTCTCCAACAGTAGCTGGTTACTCAAACCATCGGCTGTTCACCAACTAAATCAAATTCCTCGCAACGCAACAGCTGATAGCAGATTCCTCTTCAAGCGCTACTGCTGATCTAGCGAAACGACAACGTATCATCACTCGCTACAGTACCGTTGACTTGCGTTGACGTATGAAATGCGCTACGTCCGATTTTCACGAAACAACGGCGTATTACTCCCGCGCCATCAACGACTGATCAGACTTCATCAACTAGCGCTACAGATGAACACTAACGCCTGAATTCCTACTGGAATCAGATTTCTCTCGTAAAACCCTCAAATCTACGTGACTATTCCCAAATCAAATCGATTAATCACTAATCTAAAATCTGATTCCTCACATTTACCACCAGATAGAGAGCTATAATTCGCAATTGATTTAGTTCCAGGAGTAGCACCGGTATCTAGACCACCCTACTGCCTTGATCCATCTGAGATGAGAGAATTAAAGGAATAGATACAAGATCTATTGGATAAGGGATTCGTTAGATCGAGCACCTCCCCATGGGGAGCCCCTGTTTTGTTTATTAAGAAGAAATATGGGGGTCTGAGGTTATGTATAGATTACCGAGAGCTGAATAAGTTGACCATTAAGAATAAATATCCCCTTCCTAGGATTGAGGATCTTTTTGATCCGTTGAAGGGATAAATAGTCTTCTCTAAAATTGACTTGAGATCTGGATACCATCAATTGAAGATTAAACCAGCTGAAATCTATAAGATAGCCTCTAGAACCCGCTATGGCCATTATGAGTTTTTAGTAATGCCCTTTGGACTTACTAATGCACCCTCAACTTTTATAGACCTGATGAATATAATTTTTCAACCATTTTTGGATCAGTTCGTAGTTGTGTTCATAGACAACATTTGTGTACTCTAAGACCAGATCTGAGCACGCAGACCATCTCAGGACAGTGCTTCAAGTTTTGAAGAGTAAGCAGCTGTTCGCCATGTTTAGTAAGTGTGATTTTTGGTTGGAGAAAGTTGCGTTCTTAGGTCGTATTATATCCAAGGATGGACTAGAAGTGGACCTGGCCAAGGTAGAAGCTGTACGTGAGTGGCCAGTTCCCAAATCTGTTTCAGAATTAAGGAGTTTCTTGGGATTAGCCGGATACTATAGGCGATTCATTCAAGGGTTTTCGAAGATAACAGTTCCTTTAACCTCGCTAACAAGAAAGCAGGTTAAATATGATTGGACAACAGATTGCCAACGCAGTTTTGACAAGTTAAAACAAGCGTTGATAGAAGCCCCTGTGCTAACTATGCCATCTGATCAAGGAAAGTTTGTAATTTATACAGATGCGTCCAAGTTGGGTTTAGGTGTTGTGTTGATGCAGGACCGTAGAGTAATTTCCTATGCTTCCATACAACTTAAGGATCATGAGAAGAACTATCCCACGCATGACTTAGAGCTGACAGCTGTAGTCTTTGCCCTGAAGATCTGGAGACATTATCTCTATGGGGAGAAGTGTGAGATATTTACAGATCGTAAGAGCCTCAAATACTTTTTCATCCAAAAGGAGCTCAATATGAGGCAGAGGAGATGGCTAGAGCTAGTGAAGGATTATGATTGTACAATCAGCTATCATCCAGGAAAGGACGATGTGGTGTCGGATGCCTTAAGTAGGAAATCAATTGGGTTAGCCCAGCTCATCGTCCAGAGGTCTTTGGCTTACGATATTGAGAAGTTCGAATTAGAGTTGAAGCCCAGTGCTAGCACTGTAATTTTGGTAGATCTCACCATTCGATCAAATCTGTTAGACCAGATTCGAGAGGGACAAATGAAATATGAGCAGTTACAGAAGTGGGTTAAGCAAGATAGAGAGATAGGTAGTAGTCTCTACTTTTCAGAAGAAGGAATAGTGAGATTTCATGGCCGGATATGGGTTCACCAAGTAGACACCTTAAGATCAGATATGATGGTAGAAGCCCACACAGACCCATACTCTGTGCATCCGGGGAGTACTAAGATGTATAAGGACCTCCAGAAGTTGTATTGGTGGCCGGGAATGAAGAGAGATATATCCAGATTTGTCTCTAAATGTTTGACGTGCCAATTGGTGAAAGCTGAACACCAAAGACCAGCGGGAATGTTGAAGCCCCTGCCTATTCCAGAATGAAAATGGGAGTGCATAGCTATGGATTTTGTGGTTGTATTACCCAGGACTGTTGAAGGATATAATTCCATTTGGGTTATAGTAGACAGACTCACTAAGTCAGCTCACTTCTTACCAATTAAGACAACATATGATGTGAGCAGATACACAGATCTGTATGTGAAGGAAATAGTAAGGTTGCATGGTGTTCCAACTTCGATTGTATCTGATAGAGATCCAAAGTTTACGTCAGCTTTCTGGAAGATTTTTCATAGAGCTTTGGGTACGAAGTTGACTTTTAGCACAACCTTTCACCCACAGATAGATGGTCAATCAGAAAGAGTGATTCAGATTTTATAAGATTTGCTCAGAGCCTGTATTGTGGATTTTTCAGAGAGCTAGGATTCAAAGCTATCTATGGCATAATTTGCGTACAACAACAGTTTCCAATCTTCTATCCAGATGGCCCCATACAAAGCTCTCTATGGTCGCAAATGTAGAACACCTCTTCACTAGGATGAGGTAGGAGAACGAGATGGTTTAGGACCAGATGTGGTAGAGAAAACAGCTGCGGCTGTTAGAAAGATTAGAGAGTGGATGAGATCTGCTCAGATCAGACTGAAGAGTTATGCAGATAATAGACGACAGGACCTGAGTTTTGAGGTTGGTGACCATGTGTTTTTGAGAGTAGCTCCGATGAAGGGAGTAATGCGTTTTGGAAAAAAAGGAAAGCTGAGTCCCAGATATATTGGGCCTTATGAGATTCTGGAACGAGTAGGAACGTTGGCTTACCGCTTAGCATTGCCCCCGCATCTGTCTTTAGTGCATAATGTTTTCCATGTGTCAGCTTTATGGAAGTATATTCCCAACCCATCGCACGTATTGAGCCATGAGCCAATTCAGTTAGCATCATATCTGAGTTACGAAGAGAGACCCGAGAGGATTCTTCTTCAAGAGATCAGGAAGTTGAGAAACCGTAGTATACCTATGGTTAAGGTGCAGTGGTCTAACGAAACGGAACGAGAAGCTACGTGGGAGACCGAAGCTGATATGTATAGCCTTTACCCAGATCTGTTTGGTAAGTAAATTTCGAGGACGAAATTCCCATAAGGAGTGTAGAGTTGTAACGCCCCAAAATCCATAGGAACGCAATTTTAACCCTTTTTATTTTAAGACCATGTTGATATTTCCATGTTCAGATTTCGGATTAAGTTCATGTTATTTATGTAAAGAGCAGATTTTCTTTATTTCAATATTGGAGACACGATTCAAAAAGTTTCTGGGCAGATTTCGCCTCAAGCACAACTCGAGCAGATTTCGAAAATAAAATTCTTCGAATTGAGCAAATTGTTCTCTTCAAAATATTTTGGCAAACTCCAAATTTAAAACAGTATATGGGAGTTTTTTACAAATCTTTCAAAAAGGACAATTAGTTGGTAGGATATCTCATGCCTACTCGAGTGTTTTCACCTTATGTCAATCATGCTCTCTTATATGATTGTCTACGAGAAGTTTGAATTCATTTTCATTGGTAAAGAAAATCTTTCATTCTCTAAACTCTCTGGAACTCGTCGTGGTTGCTTGAGGAGATTGTCTGCAAGAACCAGCTGTCTTCGTGTTTTCCAGTGTTAAGGCAAGTAAAAGCTGATTCTTGCCACGCCATTTAAATCATATATTGTTTTCCTCAGTTCTGTTTGCTTGCCTGTTTATGTTAAAGATATAGCAATGTTTAAGCATGTTCATGTAAATGAAAGATCGGGTTCATTGTCGTTTCTGTTTTAAAAGAATTCCAGTATGTTTTAGCACAGATGTTGATGTCGTTTTCAAAACATTGAGCATTCAGATTCTAGTTCCTTGAAAGATTATGTTCTTCTTGGTGAATTGCGACGTCTGGACTTGATCCAAGTAATCGGCGATGCTGGTCAAATCGGGATTTTGTTCCGGTTAGATAGGCAGAGCTGGTATCTTGGACGTCGTCGAGATGTTGCAGCACTAGTTCCGTAGCCAATTCTGTTTTTCTACGCTAGCGACAAGAAATTCCCATGACGAATCTGAATTTCCCTGTCAAGTCTGTTTTGCATATGTTAACTCTATTTCGTGAGTCAAATCTGTTTTACTCCTAGAACACTATTTCTACAGTCACATCTGTTTTCCCACTAGCGATACCAACCCAGAAGCCAAATCTGTGTTACGCTAGCACTACTATTATATCGTCAAATTTTCTTCAACGCTAGCGCTACTACATCTTAAGTCAAATCTGATCACGCTAACGATATTGTTCCCTTATGCCACATCTGTTTTAACGTTAGCGATACCATACGATCAAATCTATATTTACGACTAAGATCTGTTTTGTGCCCGAGCACTATTTTTGTTAGCCAAATCTGTTTTCACTCCAGCAATAAATCCCTAGTGGTCGAATCAGATGCTAAGTGAGATTTAAAAGAGAAACGAGTTTCAAAATGTAGTGAACCCCGATGATGTTCAAATCTGTTTTCTTTCAGATTTGAGTTTAAAGGAAGAAATGTTTAGTTTTAAAGGATTTATGGCTTAGATAACAGACGGTCACCATGGAAGGGTGAGCAGTATCGAGAGTGTCAGTTGCCCCTTCACCACGAAAGGGTGAGCATTCGTCAAGAGTGTCAGTTGCCCCTTCATATTGGGCTTCATGCCATATAGAACTGAATTCAGATGTAACTTAATCAAGTGCCTACGGACCTAAGGAGAGCTTCTAAGCCATAAATCACAAGAAAATAATGATGAGATCTGGGTTATTTCCCGAATCTGCTTTTACGAAAGACGTTTATAATTAAATGCCTTCCTTTAAACTAAGTTATGTTAAGCTATGAAGATGTCTGCCTGCATTAGGTGATTTTGTTATCATCAGATTTTACTTGTTGAGCCTCTAAGCTCATTAGCTTTTAAATGGTGCAGGTGAGAAAGATCTGGGGCAGACGGGCGGCGGGAGCTGAACCAGCTGTGGTGATTGTGTTTATCAATGGCCAGCGATTTCGTGTCTTAGATGTTGTTGTTTTGATCTTTTTACAAATCCGTATTAGATCCATTACAACAATGTTGAATTCATATAGAATTCCAGTTGTTGTAATATCGCACATTGAAATTTATATCAAAGCACTTATTCGAATCTATCCCAGCTATTTTTACTTGGTGCCCAATTGTGGTTGCGTTTCGAATTTTTCTGTGTAAGAAATACAGATTACACAATTATCATTCAACCCTTCGCTTCCTTTTTATTCTTCAAATATGTTGACCCCATTGGCGTGGGCGTCACAGTATGATTATGTGCTATGTGGTTGAATCTATGCTGCTACCTGTGTTGAAATTTGACATCTGGTTTTGCATATACATGTCATGGCATTGAGCATGTGTATTTCATATTGAGCCTTGATATCTCTTGCCAGCTGCTGCATTTTGATGAATTGATATTTTAGTTGAGTTTGCTTCCTCGTGGAGTGTTTTGTTGTTTATCTTGCTCATGAGGAATAGCATTAAGGACGCACCAGGTCACTCCCGCCCCCTCAAATGTTGTGGCCTGGATAGGTGGTGGCGGGTGGTCGCTGGATACCTTGTTATACTGTCGTGGCTGGGAGGGTAGCTCCCGTTGTCAGGCCTCGTGCTCAATCAGAGTAAAACCACGCAATAATCAATAGCGGAAGCAATAAAATAGTTGTTAAATTTTTCGCTTTTGGCCTGACTAATAAAAACGTAATTTAAAATACAACAATACTTAAAATATCCCAGTTAAAATAACACAGTACAACAGTACAGCATGTATCAGGAACCAAACAAGGACTACAACTGAATACAACAAAGCACAGGGCATCCCCCGGCTATCAACATAGATACATATATACTATACTAACTGGGACACTCTAACCACCTCCTGGGACACCTCCCGCTGGGTCAACTCCACGACCAGTTGAGTAACCTGGGAAACCTGGACAACACACACAGGCAAACAAAAACCAGCCCCAGAGGGACATGGGGTCAAACCCCAGTACGGAGAGCTACTGAAAAACAACAGTTAAGTAGCAATAGATAAAATGCAAATGCTATGCATGAGAACAAGGCTACAACCGAAGACATGAAGCCAAACAATCTCAACGGCTGCTCAACAAACGATAACTGATCAACTGAACATTGGTGGCCACGGTGTGTTAGCATATGGGAGCTACCCACTCGTCTCAACACACGGTACCAGATGCAGAACATAGCTCAACCTGCTGTTGCCCAACTCATGAGATGTGGAAGCTACCCACTCCGCTCATAGTGGCTAACAGATCCCAGCAGAGAGTCGAGGCATACGGGAGTTACCCGCTCGTCCTCCAACAAGCATCCTGGTACACACAGATCAAGATAACAAAGCACGGCTAACCAAGATCTTGGTTCAACGTGAATAATGCGTGTATGCAATGAACAACTTGCAAGAAACAACATCACATAGGCAAGCAACAACAGCACAGAGGCATACACAGCAGCACACATAATATCCATGCCAATTCAACGCTATAAAACAAGCTCACATCCGTACTTTAGTCTGAGCTACAGTACCACGAAGTCCCAAGCGATATAGATCTGAGAACCTGCTAAGCAAATAACAACACTAGCTCAGGAACTGTAGCACAGAAACTATGAACTGAGAGCTACGCACTCCACCAGTTCTGTCCTACCCATCTAGCTCAACAACCAGCTCTAAACAAGGTACAAGGGTAGAAACTAATACTTACCCAACGAGCTACCTGAACGGCAGGAGAAATCCGACGCTTATGCTAACAGACTACAGAAGGGAGATGTCTTCACGAACCTCTCCAAGCTTGACGCAAGCTTCCAAAAGCTGTACCAAACGAAGCGTCTTAGCAAGAGGAGTCCAACGCTACCACTCTCGCTTCAGTCGGAGTTGTCTACCATCGAAAATCGAAGAATATAAGGTTCGGTGAACAGTAACTAGGGTATCACGATAGAGTTTGCTCACGGGAAATATTTCTAAGTGTCAGGAAAACAATACTAGATGAAGGGTCTAAGTCCTCTTGAATACAACTCAAATCTGGTCGCATCTGGTGAACAGCATGTTGGGGAACCGTGGCGGATCCGGATCCCGTCTCCCGACGAGGCAGCGGAAGAATAAAATTAGGCCGGGAAACGTTCAATACAATTAAAATTTCTACAAACTATGAACCATTCACAGGGCGTTTAGTCAGTTACCTTGCTGGCGACTTGCGCCTGGCTCCAACCGGAATTACAAGAAGACCGGCTCTTCACGGTAGGCGGCTGTAGATTTGTCAATCAGGTCCACGACCAGAAGGGAGACTCCTTCATCAGCCTGCACTAGAAGGCCTGACGAGATCAGCGCGGACGGATTCTCCTCGAAAGACTGATCGGAGCAATTCCGATCAATCAACGGCGGCGGCGGCGTGGAGGCCGACGGCGGAGGAGGCTAGTGAGGAGGGGGAGAGGGGGCGGCGTGCTTTAGTGTTAGGGTGTAGTTACAATGATCAAATCCCTAATCACACATTAGTATATATTAAATATACTTGGGCTTGAACCGGCCCATTGGACTTGGGTCAGGCCCAAGTCCATATGTGAACATTCGGTTCGTTTAATTCATTGCGGTTTCATTATAACTCCGATCGATGATCAGATCGGACCGATCGGCTAAGTTTCCAAAATTGAATGTTATGTTCTGAAAAACCATTTTTCAGAACCTCAGTGCAAAATGACCGTTTTGCCCCTCAACAGCGGAAATCACGATTTGACCCCTGTTGACTTTTAGGAAGTCGCACTCCCTAGAATCCTCCTCCTATGCTCAACGCATTGAGCTCAGTATCCGTGCGGGAATCTCGAATCCAGTACTTGTGTGACCCTCAATGGTTCAGGGATACAGCTAGCCGTGGGCCCACAACCATTGTGGCTCCGGAATCACAATTCCAGACTTGCCCATCGGATCATGGTAAGAGCGTCTAGCAACATCGTCCCATGATCCCCTAGGTATCACTGATAGTTCCTGCAAGAACCAGTTGGTCGTGGTTAGCGTACAGTACGGTCCTTTCAATCCATATATCCCGATCAGATCAACGACCATTGGTAAATCGAGAGTCGTTATAGATCCGATAGCTATGCATACATCTTGGAGATCGAATAGTGACATCGCGAGTATAACTAGGTAATCCCATTTACCTAAATCACTTCTAGTACTCCGGCCAGAGATTTAAACACTATTATCCCCTAAGATAGCATAGGATAACCACGCATGTCTGCGAGCGATGAATCCTCGACAATGATGCATCGACTCCTACATGCATCGGGGCCTCTCCCAATCCCGCCGCCTAACGACCCCAAGTGAGTCGGCAAACGGGTCAAAGTGAGGCGCCTATAATGTAGAGCCTCAATGTCGTTTCGAGTCGTGAGGACAAATCAGTACAACCAAGACCTCGGACTTATCCACTCGACAAATGGTAACCACTTGGAAAGTCTGAACGAGGGTAGTTCGATAGATCACCAGGTCACTATCTATCTACATGCTCAGAACATCACAATGTTCCCTACCAATGAAACATGGTACTTCGCATCGCAGATACTAGTCTCGAGCTCGGGCGGCCTTATCCTCATTTTGACGGCCCAATCGACTAGAAACATGCTCAGAATACACAGTGACTATTAGATGTGTTTCATGATAGCCGTCATACCCACTATCACATCTAACATACACTTTAGTGTATTCTAGGTCTTTACTCAACGCAATTGTTAATCATTATACACACAATGAAAGTAAAGAAGGCCATATAAATAAATGCGAATATCATATATAAAGATTGTCATATACAAGAGTCTATGAACCCACACACCACAAGTTGGCTAGTCTACCTATTTCCGAGGCATATGGCACACTGTCATACTCTCTATCTCCTCATCAGTCTTCGGACATATAGACTTAGATAGAGTGACCCCGTGGCATATAGATAGGTGTCCTCTCTTGGACTCTTCCATAGAGAACCTCTTAAGTATGGTATCGATGTAGGTGGCCTGGGTGAGTCCGAGCATCCGTTTCGATCTATCCCGATAGATCTGTATTCCAAGAATATAGGATGCTTCACCCATGTCCTTCATCGAAAATCTACTAGACAACCAGACTTTAGTTGACTGAAGCATTCCTACATCATTCCCAATGAGTAGAATGTCATCAACATAAAGTACACGGAATGTCACAGCGCTTTTAACTACGTTCTTATACACACATGGCTCCTCGGGATTCTTGATGAAACCGAATTCCTTAATTGTTTCATTGAATCTCAGTTTCCAACTTCGCGATGCTTGTTTGAGACCGTAGATCGATCTCTGAAGCTTGCATACCTTATGCTCTCTTCCAACAGATGTGAAACCCTCAGGCTGCGTCATATAGATCTCTTCCTTAATGTTTACATTAAGGAACGCAGTTTTCACATCCATTTTCCATATCTCATAGTCGTACCATGCGGCTATGGCTAACAAGATTCTAATTGACTTGAACATTGCGACTGGCGAGAAGGTTTCATCATAGTCAACACCTTGCCTTTGAGTGTAACCTTTCGCGACCAGTCGTGCCTTGTAGATCACTACCTTACCATCAGGCCCAAGTTTCCTCTTGTATACTCATTTGCACCCAATAGGAACAATTCCTTCGGGAGGATTGACAAGAGTCCAAACTTGGTTAGCATGCATCGAGTCTAGCTCGGACTGCATTGCTTCAAGCCACAAATTAGAATCTGCATCGAAAATTGCCTCCTTGAAGGTTCTTGGATCATATCCAACAACTTGATCACTTTGATCATCTTCAAGGAGAAAACCATATCTCTCAGGAGCCCTAGGAACCCTTTCGGATCTCCTAGGTGCGACCATTTCTGGTACTGGCTCTGTAGGTGCAGGAGATTCACTTGTTACTTCACTTGGTTCTCGAACCTCTTCGAGTTCTACTATTTTGCCCTTTCTATCAAGTAGAAATTCCCTTTCCATAAAAGTGGCATTCCTAGAAACAAACACTTTTGTTTCGCTGGGATAGTAGAAGTAGTATCCAATGAATTCTTTGGATACCCAATGAAGTAGCATAAGATGGATCTCGTATTGAGCTTATCTCCCACTGTCTGCTTCACGTAAGCAGGACATCCCCAAATCCTCATGTATGAGTACTTGGGTGGTTTTCCCATCCATATCTCATATGGAGTCTTATCCACTGCCTTGGTGTGGACATTGTTCAACAACATTACCGCCGTTTCGAGCGCATAGCCCCAAAACGAGGTGGGAAGTTCAGTGAAGCTCATCATAGATCGAACCATGTCCAACAGGGTTCGATTACGACGCTCCGCTACACCATTGAGCTGTGGTGTGTCCGGAGGGGTCCACTGTGCGAGAATCCCATTCTCTTTTAGATAGTCTTAAAATTCAGCACTCAAGTATTCACCACCTCGATCGGATCGAAGTGCTTTAATACTTTTGCCTAATTGATTTTCTACTTCAGCCTTGAATTCTTTGAAACTTTCAAAGGATTCAGACTTGTGCTTCATTAAGTACAAGTACCCATACCTAGAGTAATCGTCGGTAAAGGTGATGAAATATGTGTGACCATATTTAGTACCAATACTAAATGGACCACACACATCAGTATGGATCAAATCCAATAGGCCTTGAGCACGCTCACCCTTGCCCTTGAAGGGTTGCTTAGTCATCTTTCCCTTAAGACAAGACTCACAAGTTGGTAGGGAGTTAATGTCTGACAGATCAAACATGTCACTCCTAACTAACTTGTTCATCCTACTTAGAAAAATATGACCTATCCTAGCGTGCCAAAATTGTGCTGGGTTCAAGTTATCGTGTTTCCTTTTAATCGTTGTTGTATGTGCTTCGACATCGCGAGTTGGAACTTGTTAATTTTTAGGTGTATAAGTCGTTTTCGCGTTCCCCAATTCCAATTAAACATTAATTCTTGTAAATATTGCAAATCAAATTAGCAAACATACAAGAATATCCATCACTATCAAGCATAGGAATAGAAATAATGTTTTTAATCAATTCAGGAACAAACAAAACGTCTCGTAACAACAACTTAAAATTTGAATACAGAAGTAAATAAATATCTCCTATGGCTACTGCAGCAACTCTTGCTCCATTGCCCAGCCTCAAGTGGGTCTCACCCTCTCTAAGACGTCGGCTTCTTGTCATCACCTGCAAATCATTGCAGATATGAGATCCACATCCGGTATCAAGTACCCAAGAAGTCGAATTTAGAGACATATTTATTTCTATGTAGAACATACCTTTTGCAGTTCGCAACTGCTCGAGGTACTCCTTGCAGTTCCTCCTCCAATGCCCAGGCTTGTGGCAGTGGTGGCAAACGTCCTCGGTCTTTTTTGGCTTGGAAGCCTTTGACTTCGGCTTCTTGGCGGACTTTTCCTCCTTCGCAGGGGCAGAACGCTTCTTACCCTTGCGTCTGGGCCCTTCTTTGCAGAGGAAGAGGAGCCCATGAGGAGGACGGGCTTGTCCTTCTTTATGGTTCCTTCAAACACTACAAGCATGTTAACCACCTCTTCAAGGGTGGCTGCCAGCTTGTTCATGTTGAAGTTGACCACAAAGGGGTCGAATGCAGCGGGTAGTGAGAGGAGAAGTACATCCACGGACAGCTCGTGTGGAAGTGTGATATCAAGGCCCGACAGCTTTTAAATGAGCCCAATCATACGAACCCCATGCTCGCGGACCGAAGTCCCATCGCGCATGCGGCTCGTCATAAGTTCCTTGACAGCCGTAAACCTCTCATGTCGAGAGTTATTCCCATATAGTTCTTTGAGATGAAAAAGTATGTCAGCAGCATACTTCGTCTTCTCAAATCGTAGTTGCATTTCATTGGACATCGACGCCATCACATAGCATCGAGCTTTAACCTCGTCGTCCCACCATTGTTTAAGCGTAACCAGCTCCTCAGGGCTGATATCGGCAGGGGCTTCCTTCGGAGGGCACTTCTCTATCGTATAAAGAAGTTTCTCCGAAGCCAACACAAGGTTGATGTTGCGTAGCAAGTCTTGGTAGTTCAGACCGGTGAACTTGTTGCTATCCAGTATAGCAGCGAGTGGGTTTTTGAACGAAAACATTGTATATGCAGTAATACTGAAAGAAAACAGACAATCATCACTAACTATATATAAAATAATCGCTAAGACATAAAACAAAGTCGTTAAGTTTTATGAATTACCCTCCCACTATTTTAACGATTTCACCACCCTCTAATAAAATCGAGAAAGCAAGTTTTTTTAGTGGGTACACGGAGCCCAATCAAGCTATCATGGACCCGAAAGCCATCCATGACCCCCAAAAGGTAGTTTCCGATTGCAACCGGTGCAACCTCCATGTATTCACCTCACGTCCAGTAAAGGCCCAATAATATGACGCCGTTTACTATCACGTGTCAAGATGACCCATCAATGTTGAGTCGTGAAGGACGGTCCCCTTAACGTCCCCAATAAAATGAGCCAACGTTAAAGGGAGTTCCAACCAAACTAACAACAAGTGTCAATGGGGTGGACAGCTTTCCGGCATACATGACCCCCTCAATAATATGAGCCGGGCCATGTATGCAGGTAGCATCGGCGTACACCCATTGTTGATGGAAGGTAGGGTTAATTTAAACAATTTTAAATACCCTTTAGTTTATCGAATAAACTTTTATCTTGATATAAGTTTTAAATCAAATTTAAAACGAGGGATTTTATTTTGAAAAACATTTTGGTCTCATGCATATTTAAATCTAATTTAAAACATGCAAACATGCGGATTCAATTAAACTATATATCAAATATATAAATAAACATTGGGATGATCGATCGCGAGAGCTATGCGGTCCGTGGTTGCCAGCCACGGACCTGGGTCCAATCCTAGGGGTAATGCAATATGCAATGCAATCCTATTACAATGCTTTCCGGTTTTACAGATCTTCGAGTGATACATTTTTCAAGGGGTGGGAACGGGCCACAAACAGGCCCACTTAAAATGATAATCAATAATATTTACAAACCGAAATCATAAAAACCTATCGCATACACCTAACACATTGGGCAATGGCTCTCGATCATCCCAATCATGCAGATAATCTAATTAAAATGCATAAATTAAATAATCAAATTATTTATCGCAAAATCATATTTTAATCATAAAATCGTATTTTATAATAAAATCGCATTTTGTCGATAAAATCAAATTTTAATCAACAAAATCATATTTAATTATAAAATCATATTTTACAATCAAAATCGTATTTTGCAATTTTAATTGCATCGTATTGGGCCAAAAATAATTTTGGGCCCAAAAATCTCAAAATTTCAAAATCGGCCCGATATCGAATATCGGCCCGATAACTTCACGGGCTGCCCGGGATAGGCCCGAACAAACCTTAGAAAACAAAC
>KQ991618.1:38578-49696 GCA_001598015.1 Dorcoceras hygrometricum
AACTCTGACGGCAACAACAACCGATACGCTAAAGGGCCAATCCTCTCGACAATCTCATACGGACCAACGAAACGAGGGGCTAACTTTCCCTTGCGTCCAAAGCGCATCACACTGCGAAACGGAGAAACCTTGAGAAATACACGATCACCAACCTGAAACTCAAGAGGTCGACACCTCTTATTCGCGTAACTGGCTTGGCGATCCTGGGCAGCTTTCATCCGTTGTCTGATTAGATCGACATGATCCTTCATTTGCTGCACAAAGTCAGGGGCAGATAGCTGCTTCTCCCCCACTTCTTCCCAACAAACTGGCCATCTGCACTTCCTGCCATACAAAGCCTCGAAAGGCGACATACCAATCGTAACTTGGTAGCTGTTATTATATGAAAATTCGACCAAAGACAACGCGTCTTGCCAGCTACCTCCGAAGTCCAACACAACAACACGCAACATATCCTCCAACGTCTGGATAGTGCGCTCAGATTGGCCATCAGTTTGGGGATGATACACAGTACTCATAGCCAATCTAGTGCCCAAAGCTGTCTGCAAACTCTTCCAAAACCTGGAAGTAAACCTCGGATCTCGGTCGGACACGATTGAAACAGGAACACCGTGCAATCTAACAACAAAATCAACGTACAACTTGGCCATCTTTTTCAACGAGAAGGTCATACAATAGGGAATGAAGTGTGCAGACTTCGACAAACGGTCTACAACTACCCAAATAGCGTCGCATCCTCGGCTGGACGAGGCAAATGCGTCACGAAATCCATCGCAAGGTGCTCCCAATTCCATTGGGGCACCTCTAATCTCTGCAACAGACCACCAGGTCTCATCCTTTCGGCCTTTACCATCTGGCAATTCAAACAACGAGCAACGAAACCAGCAACGTCACTCTTCAGGCCAGCCCACCAAAAGTGCGGCTTAAAAGCATGGTACATCTTCCGTGCACCAGGATGAACACTATGTATGCTGCAATGCGCCTCACGAAGGATCTCCTCCTTCAAATCAATCAAATTGGGCACAACCAACCTGCCCCAGAAAAGTAAACAACCATCGGACGAAACAGAATTGTCCTCAAGTTCTCCAGCCCTGACTTTCAACTTCAATTCGTGGATAGACGGATCAGTCCTCTGAGTTGCTTGAATGTTGGAAACAATTTGCGGTTCCACTTGGAACGATGAAACCATCACACAATCCTCAGCCGGATAGAATCTCCAACCCGTAGTGTTAAGATGCTCTTGATCCTTAGAGATGTACAACGACGCAAGCATCTCACTAGCCTTCCTGCTCAAAGCATCAGCCACTACGTTCGACTTTCCAGGCTGTTATTTAATCTCACAGTCAAAGTCCTTTAGCAGCTCCATCCACCGACGCTGTCTCATGTTCAAGTCAGGCTATGAAAACAGATACTGCAAACTCTTGTGGTCGGAGTACACCACAAACTGCCCGCCATACAGGTAGTGACGCCAGATCTTTAACGCAAAGACCACCGCTGCTAACTCCAAATCATAAACTGGGTAACGAGTCTCGTGTTGTTTCAACTGCCGCGAGGTGTACGCAATGACTCGACCATTCTGCATCAACACACAACCCAATCCATTAAGCGAAGCGTCAGAACAAACAACAAAACCACCTGAACCGGACGGCAGAGCCAACACAGGCGCCGTAGTCAACTTTCCTTGAGCAGTTGAAACGCATTCTCACACTACTCAGTCCAAACAAACCGCCTATCCTTCTGGGTCAATTGGGTCATCGGCTTCGCTATACTAGAGAATCCTTCAATGAAGCGACGATAATAGCCCATAAAGACTGCAGGCGCGTTGGTCAACCCAAACGGCATCACCAAAAACTCAAAATGTCCGTACCTCGTACGAAACACAGTCTTCGCGACATCTTGTTCTCTCACTCTCAGATGATGGTACCCGGAACGAAGATCAATCTTTGAATACACCGCAGAACCTTGTAACTGATCAAACAGATCATCGATTCTCGGCAACGGGTACTTATTCTTCACAGTGGCTTTATTAAACTGACTAAAATCAATGCACATCCGCATTGATCCATCCTTCTTCTTCACAAACAAGATGGGCGCTCCCCACGGTGACATACTAGGGCGAATAAAACCTTTCTCCAGCAAATCATCTAACTGTACCTTGAGTTCTCTCAACTTCACAGGCGCCAGACGATACGGAGCACACGAAATCGGAGCTGTGCCAGGCACCAGCTCTATGATGAAGTCGATCTCCCGCCTCGGAGGAAAACCAGGAATCTCCTCCGGAAACACATCGGGAAAGTGTCGTACCACGGGGACGTCACTAGGCTGAACACTGGAAGAAGAATACGCATACAAGGCATAGATCATAAAGCCAGCATTTCCAAAAGACAACAAGCTAAACATTTCCATCGCGGGAACCAACGGAATCTTCGATCGCGAATCCTGGCCGTAGAAGTCCCATTTCTCTCCAGACAAAGGCCTAAAGCGCACAATCCCATGTAAACAGTCCACGGAGGCCCTATAGTTGGACAGAACATCCATTCCAACTATGCAATCGAAATCCCAAAGCATCAAACGGATCAAGTTCGCTAACAAAACATGCTCACCAAACCGCAACACACTATCCAACAAAACCTCCTGGGAGAACAGGCTCATACCACCAGGGGTAGAAACAGAAACAGCATCGCGCAAAGGGACGGTACACAGACCATTCTCAACAACAAACGAATTAGAAATAAACGAATGCGACGCACCGGTGTCAAACAACACACGAGCAGGAAAGTCAAAAACAAGACATGCACCTCCAATCACCCGACTCGGTGTCTCCTCGGCCTGCTCCCTTGTGATGGCGTTAACCTGAGCATGCTGGGGTCCTGGGAAGAATGGCCGAGACGACTGCCCAAAACGCGAAGGGCCAGGCTGCCCAAATCGCGGGGTCGGAACCTCTGACGGCCAGACTGCTGAGCCACCTGCTACTGCTGCTGAGGATAATGGGCAGACTGAGAACACTGAGACGACTGAGCTCCCTGACCAATAGGTCTACCACCCTACACTGCCTGCACTACCTGCGCTCTACACGTACGACGGCTCCTCATGCCTTCCTCAATGTGGATAGCAGTATCAACGGCCTCAGCATACGACTTGGGCTTGCTCGTTAAGACACTCTGGTACAATACTTCATTCAAGCCCTCCACTAATCGGGTACTCTTGGCCCTCCCCGGCCAGCAACGTGCGAAACATAAGCCAACAATGCAGAAAAGTTGTGAGCATACTCGCGCACAGTCAACGAGCCTTGCTCTAAAAACTCAAACTCCCGCTCATGGGCAGCCACATATGAATCGGGGATATACTCCTGCCTGAAGGTCTCACAGAAAGTGTCCCAAGTGATACCAACTCCAGCCTCCACTAAGGTACTAGACACACCTCGCCACCAACGCTCTGCGGCCTTCCTCAACAACAAGGTCACTAACCTCAACCGGAGTTCATCGTCATACTGAGCCCTATCGAAAAGATGAATGACGTTATGGATCCACGAATCAGCATCCTCTCTCGACTCGTCGCCATTAAAGACAGGAGGTTCATCCTCTGAAACCGAGCTATAACAACATCCATTATCTTCACCGGAGCCGGCAGAGCCTCAACTTCCCCCTCTTCGCTACTCTCACGAGTATGACTAGGAGCACTATACTGATCCTCGTTCTGCCCTTCTGATTCCTGTAACTGCCCCTACCTCTACCATGATGTCTAGGCGGCATCTAGAATACACTCAACAGGATCAAGCAAAACAGAACAAATACAGCATAGAAAGCATATAACACAAATATGCAGCACGTAGTAACATAAGTCAAGCACATGCAACACACAAAATTGTGCCTAGAATCAAGTGTGATCAAAAGAATTGAGCTTATCCCAGCTTAAGCTCTGATACCAAAAATGTCAGGCCTCGTGCTCTAAACAGAGTAAAAACCCAAACACATGCGGAGGCTTAACAAAAAGTGGGTAAAATTTTCGCTTTTAGGCCCGACGGTTTAAAACATATAATTTAAAATAGAACGATAATCAAAATAAGTTCCCAGTTTACAAACCAACATAAGCAAGTATAGCATTAATACAAATAATGTATCAGACTCCACACAGAATACAACGACGAAGCACAGGGCATCTCCCTAGCTAATAGACTGATACATACATATATGCTATACGCTACTGGGAACGCTAGCCACCTCCTGGGGCACCACCAGCTGGGTTAAAACCCGCGACCAGCTGTAAAACCTGGGTTTCCTGAAAAACACACAAACAAGGAAACAACCAAGCGCCAGAGGCACATGGGGTCAAACCCCGAGTACGGAGAGCAACAGATAAAGCTAAAAGAATGCATAAGATAAAACTGAAAATGCTATGCATGAGCCTCCACACAGAATACAACGACGAAGCACAGGGCATCTCCCTAGCTAATAGACTGATACATACATATATGCTATACGCTACTGGGAACGCTAGCCACCTCCTGGGGCACCACCAGCTGGGTTAAAACCGCGACCAGCTGTAAAACCTGGGTTTCCTGAAAAACAACACAAACAAGGAAACAAACCAAGCGCCAGAGGCACATGGGGTCAAACCCCAGTACGGAGAGCAACAGATAAAGCTAAAAGAATGCATAAGATAAAATGAAAATGCTATGCATGAGACACCGGATAACAAAGGAAGGCTCAACCAACAAAGGAGCTAAGGAACTCAAGAACAACTCCAAGAATCTGCAATAATAGTGGCCACGAGGTGTGTTCACAGTGTGGTAGTGAGCCACTCGCCGTGATACAACACCCAAATACCAGATGCATCAAACAACTCAACCTGTCGTTGCCTCGCCCATGAACTGTGGTAGTTAACCACTCGGCGTATGGTGTCTAACGATCCCAGCAGGGAGATGAGAGTGCGGTATTGCCGCTCGCCCTCGCATCCTGGTAAGAATCAACAACAGCAATACAAGATACGAACAATGGCTGTAATAACAATATGAATGCAATATGGGAAATGCATGTATGCATAACAGGGCAGCTAAAAAATGAACAGAAATCACGTATGCTCACAGCAACATCCACATCAATGCAAAAAACCTTTTAGCATTTAATCTCACGCAATTCCCAGCAATATCAAGCTCAGATCCGTACCTTAACACTGAGCTATAATTAGCACAAAGAGATCCCGAGAAATCTGGTTAACAACCTGCTAAATACGAAGTACAATACTCAGGAATCTAACAGAAACTCACGGCTGGGAGCTACGCTCAACCAACACTGTTTCCTACTACCATAACTTCGCATGGAGCTTAAAACAAGGCTAGGAACAAGATCTCAACACGAGGAAATGAAGTTCTACCTGCTACTACAAAATTCACGAACTGGCAGCAACTTCTCGTTCCTCAACTAGCCCACCACAGCCTCCAAAAGTGGTATAGGATGAAGGAGCGTCTCGAGAGGAGTCCAACGCTACCTCGCACGAGAAAAACAACCACTGAAAGCGATGGGAATTCACCGGAAAACCTCACGGTGAACAGTAGTCGAGGGTTTGAGAAACAGAAAACGAAAGGCTGGAAAAATATTCTAAGTGTGGGATTCGATATCTCAATTCAAAGACCAAGTCTTCCTTATATATACAAGTCCCACAGTTGCTGAAATCTTAAAAACAATCCACCGACAAATTCAGTCGACTCGTTCTCCTCAACAAGCAAACCTGCTGCTGCCAGCAGCAACGATAGCAAAGGCCCTCTACTACAAATCAAAATGGCGTCGCAATAACTTAACCAAAAGAAAACGCATAAGTGACGTAATCTTTTCTGCCAACAGCTGAACATCCAGTCGCAGGAAACAAACAATGCACAACACTGTTCAAAACTGATACCAGTCACAGCATCAAAACGCAACGTCGCAACTAACTCAAACGACGTCGTATAGCGCACGTCAGCATATCTGCCAGCAGCAGGTCACATAAACCATCGACTGGTTCCTCAAAACGCGTCGCCTCTACTAGCCCAAAACGACGACGTCACAACCAACAGAAAAGTTTACGTCAGCGACTTCGATGCCATAAAGCATGACGTCATCAAATCTGCTACGAGCAGATAACTCTAAACCCAAAATTATGAAAATCTCCAGAATTGTTCTAAGGATGGAATTCGACCCAAAATACAACTCAAACATCGAAACAGAGATTCTAAACCACACAAATCTCTAAACAACCGATAAATTTCCACAATTAATCCTTTACAATTCCAGGTCTCACAAAGAATTTGGTGCTGCAACATCGCGAACGACATCTACGATACCAGGTTTTCCTATCAAACCAGACTTAGCTTCTGATGTGACTAGCATCACCGATTAGAGTCAAGTTCAGATGTTACCACTCACCAGAAAGAAGAACATTCATAAACATAAGTTACTCAAATCTGAACTACTCAGTACTTTTAAACATCCTTAACTTTCTTAAAACATTCTGAAAAATTTCGGAAGCAGAAGACATAACTTTGAACCAGATCCTTCTTTTCATTAAACATTCGTAAAACTTCTTTGAAAATAAACTTAAACATAACTTGAACATACAGGCAAGCAGATCCATAAAATGAGAAAATCAATATATGCTTCAAATAGTGTAGCAAATGATCAACTTTTACTTGCCTTTGAACCAATTTTTACAACGGCAGTTACATCCGGCAGAGTTCCTCCTCCTCAAGAAAACACAACGAGCTTCTTTGGAAATATTTGAGAGAACACAAATGAATTTTCTTTCTATAAATGAAATGAATCTTTCCTTCGAAAACAGGTATTTGTATGGGAGGGAATAGTGGCAAATGAGGTGTATTCATCAAGCATGACACACCTTACCTAAACTTATAAATTTGAGTAAAATTTCCCTCTCAATATTTTAATTTGCAAATCTACTAAACCCTTTTATAAATAAATCATTTCGTTCTCCTATAAATCATTTTCAATATTTTTCTAAAATATGCTCATGTATTGCGCTTGGAGTGACATCTGCTGGAACTTGCTGCGTCGTACCTCAATTCTAAAATTAGTAAAATCAACTTTTCATAAAATATCTTATGCTAACATATAAATTGTCATTTTGACCTTTGAAATAAATATGATTCAAACATGTGGTCCTATGGATTTTGGGGCGTTACAACTCTACCCTCCTTATTGAAATTTCGTCCTCGAAATTTTACTTACCAAACTGATATGGGTAAAGATTAAGCATATCAGCTTCTGTCTCCCACGTAGCTTCTCGATCAAATTGGTTAGACCATTGTATCTTAACCATAGGAATACTACGGTTTCTTAGCTTTGTATCTTCTCGAAGAAGAATCTTCTATGGTCTCTCTTCGTAACTTAAATCTGGTGCTAACTGGATTGGCTCATGGCTTAGCACATGCGAAGGGTTAGGAATATACTTCCTCAAAGCTGAAACATGAAAACCGCTATGCACTGCTGACAATTGCGGGGGCAGTGCTAAACGATAATCTAGCGTTCCTATTCTTTCTAAAATCTCATATGGTCCGATATATCTTGGACTCAGTTTTCCTTTTTTCCCAAAACGCATTACTCCTTTCATTGGAGAAATTCTCAGAATACATGATCGCCAATTTCAAAATTCAGATCGCTTCTCCTATTATCTGCGTAGCTCTTCTATCGACTTTGAGCAGCTTTCATTCGATCTCTTATCTTTCTAACAGCTTCTGCTGTTTGCTCCACCACATCTGGTCCAAATCCAGCTCTCTCACCAACTTCATCCCAATAAAGAGGCGTTCTACATTTTCGGCCATAAAGAGCTTCATATGGAGCCATCTGGATATATGCTTTGTCAGGCCTCATGCTCACAATAGAAAAACACATGCGGAAGCTATCAGAAATGGGTAAAATTTTCGCTTTTAGGCCCGACGGTTTTAAACATATAATTTAAAATACAACGATACTTAAATTAAGTTTCCCAAATCATAAAACATTCAACAACAAAGCATACATAATTCAAACATGTATCAAATTCCCCTACGGGTACAACAACAAAGCGCAGGGCATCCCCCTGGCTAACTGATACATATATATATATATGCTATATGCTACTGGGACACACTAGCCACCTCCTGGGGCACCACCAGCTGGGTTGAAACCACGACCAGCTGTAGAACCTTGGTTTCCTGAAAACAACGCAACAAAGAAACAAACCAAAGCATACATAATTCAAACATGTATCAAATTCCCCTACGGGTACAACAACAAAGCGCAGGGCATACCCCCTGGCTAACTGATACATATATATATATATGCTATATGCTACTGGGACACACTAGCCACCTCCTGGGGCACCACCAGCTGGGTTGAAACCACGACCAGCTGTAGAACCTTGGTTTCCTGAAAACAACGCAACAAAGAAACAAACCAAGCCCCATGATCAAACCCTAGTACGGAGAGCAATAATACAACAGAAAGAACAGCAAGGAATAAAATGCAGGTGCTATGCATGAGACGCCAAGGAACAATGGAAAGCTCGACCCACAAGGGAGCTAAGGAACTCAAACATAGCTCTGAGAATCATCGAAAACGTACAGTGTCCACGGGGTGTGTTCACAGTGTGGTAGTGAGCCACTCGCCATTATACTACACCCACTTACCGGATGCATCAAACAACTCAACCTGCTGTTGCCTCGCCCATGAACTGTTGTAGTTAACCACTCGGCTCATGGTGGCTACGATCCTAGCAGGGAGATGAGAGTGCGGTATTGCCGCTCGCCCTCACATCCTGGTAAGAAAACAATAACAATGCAACAATGGTACAAGGACTACCAAAACTGGAAAGGAATACCATGCGTGTATGCAACAGGCAGGAATGCAGGCATATAAACATATGCAACGCAGCAAATACACAAATAGCATACACAATTCTCAACAGAACACAACCAGCAGGCACGGAAATTCCACATACCAACGACTACAGTTCATCCAAGCCATAACTTCGCTGTAAAACAAGCTCAAATCCGTACCTTATACTGAGCAACAACTAACCCTACGAGAAATCCCGAAGACTCTGGTAAAAGCCGAAAACCAGAACGTAGCTCTACCAAATCGACACAACACTCGAACGGTAGCAACTTCGCGTTCCTCGACTAGCCAATTACAGCTTCTAAAACTGGTATGAATTGGAAGAGCTTCTCAAGAGGAGTCCAACGCTACCTCGCACGAGCAAAATCAACCATCGGAACGACGGGAAATCGCCGGAAAGCTCACGGCTGAATAGTGCTCTAGGGTTCGAAAGATAAGGAACGAAAGGCTGGAAATATTTGCTAAGTATGGAATTGATACCACAATTCGAAGACCAAGTCTTCCTATAAATAGCACTTGGTACGACTGGAAATCAATAACAATTATTGTCCACCGACAAAACCAGTCGACACTTAACAAATTTCCCAAACCAGCAGACGCAAGAACCAACAGCTGATCTATTCAACAATCGCTAAAATGACTAAGTGGTTCTCAAAACGGCGTCGCACCAACTTACTCAAACGACGTCGCATACTACCAGCAGCTGGGTATCCAGTCGCAAGACAAAACAACGTACGCTTCTCTCTGATGGATCCAGTCGCAACCTCAAAACGCAGCGTTGCAACTAATTCGAACGACGTCGCTCCACTGACGTCATCCAGTCGCTAGCTCTCGCGAAATACCAGCAGCAAGCAATAGCGTCGAAACTCACTCGCAGCTGGACTCCCAGTCGCAACAACGAAACGATGACGCATCCTCTTTGAGCTACAGGAAAGTTGACCCGCGTTGACCTCTACATCTGCTGATCGACCAGCAGAAACTCAAACGCGAACTACCGGCTGGTACCAGACGCAACATCCAAACGACGTCGCGCCAACTAATCTAAACGCAGTCGTTTTAACCCTCAAAGCAAATACGCTAAAGCATCTGCTGATCACAACAAACGTAACCAGACTTCACGCAAACGACGGCGTTTCAAGAATCTCGAGCTAAAACGCGCTTCGACTGGTTTTTCCACCGACCAGTCGCTAGCTCTCCAAACCAGCTGACACGTCATCCAGGAGGTACCTCAATTATGCGAAAATACGAAATCTCCAGAATTGCTCAATACACGAAAAGGGACCCGAAAATGAAACACAAAATAGAGATCTAAACCACAAAATCTCCAAATCCACCGATTAATTCCAACAATTAATCCTTAATACAAAATCAGCACAACACAGCAACTCGAAGCAACAACAAGAAACTAAACAGAAACTCGCCCAACAAAAGGCCAAGAGTTCAAGATAACTGAGCTCTGTCTCGTACTTCCTCAACATGGAAACATGAAAAACGTCATGCAAAGAAGATAACTCGGACGGCAACAACAGACGATATGCCAAAGGGCCAATCCTCTCGACAATCTCATACGTACCAACGTAACGAGGGGATAACTTTCCCTTGCGTCCAAAGCGCATCACACTACGAAACGGAGAAACCTTAAGAAATACACGATCACCAACCTGAAACTCAAGAGGTCGACGCCTCTTATTCGCATAACTGGCTTGGCGATCCTGGGTAGCTTTCATCCGCTGTCTAATAAGATCCACGTGATCTTTCATCTGCTACACAAAGTCAGGGGCAGATAGCTGCTTCTCCCCCACTTCTTCCCAACACACTGGCGATCTGCACTTGCGGCCATACAAAGCCTCGAAAGGTGCCATGCCAATCGTCACTTGGTAGCTGTTATTATACGAAAACTCAACCAAAGACATCGCGTCTTGCCAACTACCTTCGAAATCCAACACAACAGCACGCAACATATCCTCTAACGTCTGGATAGTTCGCTCAGATTGGCCATCTGTCTGGGGATGAAACGCGGTACTCATAGCCAATCTAGTGCCCAAAGCTGTCTGCAAACTCTTCCAAAACCTGGAAGTAAACCTCGGATCTCGGTCAGACACGATTGAAACAGGCACACCATGCAATCTAACAACAAAATCAACGTACAGTTTCGCCATCTTCTTCAACGAGAAGGTCATCCCATAGGGAATGAAATGTGCAGACTTAGACAAACGGTCTACAACTACCCAAACAGCATCGCACCCTCGGA